>WBNO01011734.1:63189-139713 GCA_013400575.1 Peucedramus taeniatus
GCGGGCAGCGGGGCTGGCACGGGCGGGCAGCGGGGCTGGCACGGGCAGGCAGCGGGGCTGGCACGGGCAGGCAGCAGACAGGCCTGAACCGGAGCCCTGTGCCTGCCCTGCGCCTGGCTCCGTGCTGGCTCCTTCGAGCGCTGCAGAGGGAGGATGGTGTTGGCTGGGCTTGTCCCTCTCTCAGTTCCTGGGCTTGTCCCTCTGTCAATTCCTGGGATTGTCCCTCTGTCAATTCCTGGGCTTGTCCATCTGTCAGTTCCTGGGGCTGCCCCGCTGTCACTTTCAGGGGTTGTCCCTCTGTCAATTCCAGGGATTGTCCATCTGTCAGTTCCTGGGGTTGTCCCTCTGTCACTTTCAGGGGTTGTCCCTCTGTCACTTTCAGGGATTGCCCCTTTGTCACTTTCTGGGGCTGCCCCTCTGTCACTTCCAGGGACTGCCCCTCTGTCACTTCCAGGGACTGCCCCTCTGTTACTTTCTGGGGTTGTCCCTCTGTCACTTCCAGGGATTGCCCCTCTGTCAGTTCCAGGAGCAGCATTGTTTTGAAACAGGAGGAGAAATCCACCATCGCCTTGGTTTGTTGGAGCTCTGGCTCTTTGCCCGGATAATAAAGTGAAATTAATTTCAGGGGCTATTTAAACATCACTTATAACACCTCCTGGACAGCTCTTTTCGGAGCTGGGCTCTATTTGCCTGCCCTGACGGCTGTTTTGTGCCTGCAAGTGCTCGATGCCACAATTTAACCTGCACTTGAGGAGTTCTGTGCTGCTGTTCTCCCCACGATGAACCTGAGCCTCGCTGAGAGAAGCAGGGTGATGGGTTCAGGTGCTCTGGGTGCAGGGGCCGACCCCTCTGGGTGGAGGTCACTGCTGGAAAAGGAGGGATCTAGCTCCAAGTTGCTTTCCTGTTCCTGTTTCCAGACTCCCTCCTTGGGTCAAGGTTTCCCCTCAGTGGTGCTGACTCTGAAGTTTGCAAAATACCAAAGCAGAGACCATCTTTTGTGCGGGAATAGTTGATTTTGTCCGAAGAATGGCAGAATACATACACGAATTTTGTCTGGAAAGTGTGTTCCAGGTTTACAGGGCCGAGGCTGGATTTTGCATGTTGACTTTGGGTGATGGAAGGGGATACTGAGCTTGGAAAGCTTTGCTTTGCAGCAGTGTACACTCATTCCTCCTGCCCTGGAGAGGCTGAGGGTGGGTTGTGGAGTTCAGGAAGTGGCTTTCTGCTGGGATGGTGAGGCGCTGGGGGCTCTGGAGCAGCGGGTTTGACCTGCAGCATGTTCCCTGCACAGAGGAGATCCAGTCCCTGTCCCTCTGAGCTCTGGGGGCTCCCTGAGCCTGGGGAAATACCTGTGCTGGAACAACTGCCATCTGTTCGGCTGAGCTGGGATAGCTTGGAGCTGAAACTTGACCTGGAAGCTTTCTCAATCCGAGGTCAGGTTTCCTTTCAAATCCCAGCCTCTGGAGAGGAGTGTGAGTGAATGGATTGGATTCTGCTTGCGGACCCTGAGCGCTGTGGGTTCAGTACTTTTCCTTCGCTGACAGAATTGTTGCTGTTGGCTCTGGGAGAGGAGTGGGGAAGGAGAAAGGAGCTGTTTGGTTCAGGCTCTGGGACTCATGAGATTAGAGGGGAGGTGTTGATGTAAATGCATCGGAAAGGGCAAATCCTTGTGGGGAAGCGTTTTTGACTGGCAGCAGAAATACAAAATAATGCTACTGCGAACTTGTCTTCATCACAGTTACACTTTTAACACTTTGACTTAATGGAAACAACTTGGAAGCGAGTAAAACCTTGGCAAAACGGTCCCGTTTAGGGATCTGAAAGAATTCTTTGATCACGAAGCGCAAGCGCAGCCCGGTTGCTGCCTGTGCTGGCAGCCCCTTCCTGAGGTGATCCCTCTCTCCCAGTAGTAGCTGCGTAAGAGAACCGGGCAGTTCAAATATAGCCACCAAATCCCTGCACAAACTTGACCCCGTGTCACATTCTCTTAGAGAAAAGCGGGTTTGCTCGTCACGGCCCCTCCTTGGGAACCGCGCTGCTCCTCTGTCTCGGACGGGATTGCCCTGTGAGTGTCCCTGTGAGCTTGGAAAGAGATGTACCCCGTGATTTTGGGCCTTTCCCAGAAGGGGAAATTAGTGACAGTGTGGGCTGGTGTCCGTTGCTGAGCCTGGAACTGGAGGTGCTCTGTGGATAAGTGTTGGATCCTGTTTTCCTCTCCTACGGACATGTACCAGGTCAAGTGGACTTTGACATGACAGCTGGAGATAACAGCCAGAGCATTCCTGGCTTGTGTCCCCTTTTCCCTAAAAAGAGAAGCGGAGGGTGGTTGGGTGCCTGGTGTGATCTTAAAGGACTGAGATTTTTCTGGCCCTTGGGGAGTTGGGCACTGCATTTATTTGGGGAGAGGAGCAGAGCGCCCGTCCCTGCTGGGCTGGCACGTTCTGCTGACACCGAACGTTGCAGTTTACACAGAACTGCATTTCAGGAGCTGAATGTGGGTCAGCAGTGCTGGGGACACTGAGGAAGGGGAATGTTAATCATCCCAAAGGGCAGGAGGCCTGTATTCATAATTGTCTCCGCTGGAGCCGATGGAATAGAAGGGAACAGTCTGCAATTTACGTATTAACCAAGGCAGCAATTTACATTCAGTCCCTGCCCATGCAAAGTTGGACTCGTGCTCTGTCAGAGCTGCTCTGATGGCTGGGCAGGAGCTGGAGCCACTGCTCTGACCAGGATGATTTGGGCACCTGTGAGATATCTTGCTGCATCCCTCCTTCTGTCCCCCTTCCTTTTGTCTCGTCTCATCTTTTACGAGAAACCCTCGTTTCTGTGCTGAAAATCTTCAGAGTGACCTGCTGAATGAATTGTTTTCCACAGAATTTCCATTTATAAATCATCCAAGTGACTTCATTAGAATTCCAGCTCTGTTCAGGCGGTGGGGTTGTTTTTAATGCCACATTTTTTCATAAGGGCTGGTCAGGGAATGTTCCTGACTGTGCCAAGGAGCACATACCTTATGTTCCCATGCCCTTTGGGTGTTGTGTTTGAGCCTTCAGGAGCTGTTGGGACAGAGAGGGACGCTGTGGTCGCTGGGCACTGCTGAGAGCTCTCTGCTGTCCTGGTTCCATCCCTTCCATCAGTTCCATGAGACTGGAGACACAGCTGGAGCAGCACGAACCTGCCGGGGCTGCACTGCTCCCATGGAGTGTTACACTGGGAGATAGGAGTCACTGTCATATCCATCTTTCTCTAGAAAGGGGATTGACAGTCCTGGAGAACGCAGCTCCTTCCCAAGTGCAGTGATCTTCCTGCTGTGCTGCCTTAGCTTCTTGAGGGCTGGTTGTCAACTTAGGTTTGAGTTAAATTTCAGTAATATCTCGATGGGCAAGCTCGGAGCACGTTTCACTGCCTGTCTGTTGTGAGATCCTGTTTAAGGGGTACCTGCAGGTGTTTAAGTGGATAGTAACCCAAATCCATGATGCTTTAATCCTTGGCAGAGCACAGCCCTTCTACCAGCACAAGCACAACTGGAGAAAGGCTAGAACTGAACTGATTTTTTTTGAGGTTTTTAAAGAGCTAAGCCTTTTCTGGAGAACGGGAAGCAGCTCTGCCCTCACTGGGAGAGGACATTCCCTTCCATGAGAGAACAGGCTTCGTTTCTGTGGTTTGTCTTTGGGTGAGTTGGAGTCATCAGTGGAACACATTTTTCACCAGAGTTCTTGGAGGTGGTGGGCACCGTGGCACTGGAACCCAGGATGAGAAGCAAGCTGGCACACTTCATGGGCAGTTGAGCTTTGCTCTGGGAGCCTCAGGCTTGCTTTGGTGCACTCTGCTCTCTGAGCATGAGGGCTCCAGGACTTGTGTGGGTTTCTCTGCTCAGATGCAAAGCGCTCTCAGCACAGAGGGTGGAAGGGCCTCGGTGGCCCTCTGTCCTGCTCTTGCCAGCTCGGCCGTGCCGCAGCGAGGCACGTGGCTCTGGGCTGGCTGAGCACTGCTCCCTGCAGCCAGCTTGCCCGTGTGATAAGCCCCGTGCCAGCTCTGCCCTGACTCATCGGCCTCGTGTCAGATGGGATTGTTCAATACCGGTGCCACACGTTTTGTAATGACCCGCACCTGGGCACCTTTCATCAGTCATTTTCCTTTTCTTTTGCAGTGTTTGGTGGTGCTTCACCTGTCCTGCTTCTTATTTCTCCTGGCCGTAAGGAAAGCTGGTGCTGTGGATGGCTGATTCCTCAGGCAGCATTATCCTGCTGCTCACAGGGCCTTTGTTCTCCTGCTGCAGGAGAGTTGTATTTTAGTTCTCATTTGGTGAGGAGATTTAGCAAAAGCCTAAAAGCTAGAAATGAACTTTGGCTAAGCAGAGTTGCCACAGTGAGGATAAGAGGGAATATTTCCTAAAACCTCAGAGAGCCATTGCCTGTATCAACTGTGGGCTGAAGTACTGACATTTTATGTTTCATTGCAATGTTTTTCTTGCTATAGCAAATAACATTTGATTACCGAGACGTTAATGCCAGAGCATGATTGAATTGGAGAGGAGGCTGCTCCTTGAGATGCTAACAGGTGGAAACAGGAGAGCCAGCTGACAGTGGGCAGGGTGAGCTGGGGAGGCTGTGGCACATATCCTGAGCCTTTCTGGGCAGGGAGAATGTTCAGAGAGAGCCAGGATAATAGATACCTGCTTCTCAGCTGTGTGGCTCTTAGCTTATTTTGGGGGGTGAGGTGGGTACAACTTCTGTACCTCTTCAACCTGGCTGCTTCCCATCTCCTATCTGGAGTCCCTTCCTCCCGAATATTTGCTGTACCAGAGGCAATCAACACCTGGTGAAGGAGGTGGTGGCACCTTTGGGCAGGTACAGGGGCTGCCCCTGTGAGGAGAAGCCACTGACAGGAGCAGGAGGAGGAAGGGCTGTGACACAGACAGGGATCGGTGTCTGTTTTCCAGGAGGGTCTCACAGAGGTTTGGTGAAAGCTGCAGAGGCCTAATGAGGGTTTCTAGAAGCTGTCTCCTCATTTGTGTTTGAAGGAGGAATTACGTGAGAGGGAAATAAGGAAATGGCAGTGTGTTGCTGGGAGACTGGGCTCCTTGGGTATTAGACATTTTCACAGAGAAGCAGCTCTAAGCTCCTTTTTCCCATGTCCTCTCACTGGGTCCTGTATCAGCCCTGTGCAGTGGCTGTACAGGGTGCTGCCCCTTCTTGCTCTCACCAAGACGATTGCATAACAGCTCTGTGTTTATCCCCATGAAAGTTAAGCTTTGGGAAGTTGCCCCAGCGTTGCCAGCAGAGTAGAGTGCACAGTTCATGGTGGAAGTTCTCCCTGGCTGAAAAGATTCTCGTGAGAGTTGTGACTTCCCTGTGTGACCGTGGTGGGTCTCGTGCTCTGCACACCCCCAGCAGGATGCTGCATTTAGCTGAACCTGCACGAGCAAAGGTTGGACTGGCTTGGAGTTTGCACAGGTCTAAATAGAGCAGTTTGGAGATTCTCTAGTTAAGCCATTGTACTCATTTAATGCATTCAGGGCCTTTCTGCTGATCCCAGGCCAGGGGTTTAATATGCTGTGTTAACACTTAAATGAAGAAACCACTGAAGGCTGATTCATTATTAGTCATTATGTGTCTTTTTCTAGTAATTCTGACCCCAAGTCTCTCTACTCTAAACCTCACCCTCTCTGCTAAATGGCCATCAAAAGGGTTCCATGAAAAGGGAATGATGTGGCTTCAGCCAACTTTCAAAGTAGTCGAATCATGCTATCCCACACAAACAAACTCCCACAGCCAGGGGAACTGACACGTTGAGCTCAAAAATAGCCCAGCGTGTGTGGGGGGAGCTGAGCTGTGCTCTGCACATCAGGGGATGGGCAGGAGATCCTGGGGCAGCACGGCAGCAGCAGCAGAGCTGGATCTCACTGGAGCCTGTCAGACCTGGCCGGGTGTTATCTTGAAGCTTTGGGTCCTTTCAGAGTGCGTGGTCTGATCCCAGAGAAATGTTGCTAATGCTTCTGGTTTCTTCTCTGCATCCAGTGCTGGGGACAATTTCCAGCTAGGGCAGCTGCAGCTTAGAAGAACTGTAGGAAAGAGCTGGTCCTTGTGCAGTGCAGGTGTGTTGGGAGGGACTCCAGCATCCCTCTGTGCCAGATGTGGAACTTTATCCTGGGGAGGTGGGCTTGGGCCTGCCCTTTGTGGCTATAACTCAGTAGCAAGAGTGCACATCCTCTTCTTGGAGGTGCTTTGGCCATGGGAAGTTTGAAATGAAGGTATAAATACGAGTATTGGCTTGTGCCCCTCAGCTGCAGTGTGTGCAGGAGTGGCTGCCTGTGCAGGGTTTGTGACGGCTGTCAGAGGCAAACACAGCACTGGGAAACCTCCCCGTGGATTTGGGAGCTGCAGTTCCTGAGAACCTGTCTGAAGGAGCGGGCGAGGAAGGTGGGGATGCAGATGCAGAAACCAGACGTGCTCTGGTGCAGTGCAAGGTGCAGCAGCAGGCTGTGGGTCCCCTGCTCTGGGATGGCAGTGCTGGGGTCAGCTTGTCCAGAGTGTGATTCAGCACAGCCTGCAGCAGGGCAGCTGAGCCACGGACAGAAACTGGCCATGTCTTCCCAGGGACTGCAGTGGGAGCCTAACCAGCTTCCCAAATCCTGCCTTGGCTGCCTAACTAGGGCCTGCTGACAGGAGTGATCTGTGTGTTGAGTTACCGCCTTGGTTTGCAGAGGGATGAAGGGACTGGCCTGAGCCCTGGTGTTGTGCAATGCAGGAGGTGGCTGCTCCCGACAGCCCAGTTGGGTGTTGCCATTGTAGCTCGGGATCTCCTCGACGTTTGCCGCTCTCCTGTATGGTTTGGCTCTGCCTTCAGCTCCTTAAAGCGTCGGCTGCAGTTATAGGACATTAATTATAGTACATTTGGAAGATGGTTTAGAAGAAAAGGAGTCTGTGGGGTATCAGCGTGCGACTGCGGGCCCGGAGCTGGAGGCCAGCGTGGTTTGACAGGGAGCCAGGCCCAGGACGACTGTCAGAGCTCCATTAGCTGAGCACACGCCTCGGCACTACTGGGAATACAGAGAATGCGGGGCCGCGGCAGCAGATTAAAGTGTTTCAATTAAAGTCTGTATTTGGAGGCTGTGTGCGTCTGCTGCCTTTCAGCAAGCAGATGGATGTTTCTTGTCTCCTTCCAATAACTTTTAAAATGTGGTTGGTCCTGTTGGAAGGAGTTCTGAATGAGAGGGACGCAGCGAGGTGTTTTCAAGGCTGGGGAAGTGTGCGTGGATTTCTGCAGCAGAAGGGAAGACACGTTTTTTCCAGGTTTTTCCTTACCTACACAAGTTAGTCTCAGCTTGTCCTGGCTCCTTGGCTGTCTTGGCCTTTCAGCTGTGCCTTTTCCTGCATGACCTCTGTCTGTGCAGAGAGTGTTAATTGCAGGAGTACCTTTGGAATGTGTATGGAGGATAGCAGGGATGGGTGTGTGGCAGACCCATGGCCATCATGCTGTGGTCACAAGGGGTTTTTTTAAGGCTCTGGGATCTGCTGTCATGTAACCTGAAGCGTTTCTGAGCTTTTTGCCTGCGTTCAGGCTCATCAGGTACTTCCAGGTGTGTTTCTGGCCCCTCTCAGGGGACAGTAACTTTAGAGCCCTGAGGCTTCTTGCTGTCGGGCGAAGGCAGCTGCATTGAAGCTGATGCCTAAAAACTAATTGTGGCCTTTCGCAACATGAAGTGTTCCTAATGGAAGGAGTAAGTTTATGAGCTGTGTGTCATTGTGTGTGAAGTGTGATCAGATAACACACTGAATTGCAGCACTGAGCCTAATTGGAGCTGGTTCCTGTCTCTGGAATGGAAGGATACAGTCTGTTCAGGTGTCCTGCTGCTCCTGCAGGCTCGCAGGAGTCTGGAGCGGTGCTGATGCCCAGGGTACCCTTGCCAGGTAGATTTTCTGTGATAGAGTCTTCAGACAGTGACAGTGAAGAAATTAGGGGGAAAATGCCTCTTGTCACGTGTATATCTAAATTCTTAAAGATGTTTGTCTGTGCCCCTTTCAGCTGAAGTAATTAGTGCTAGAGGAAAGGGTTTGCTTTTGTCAGTCACTGTGACAGTGTGATCGTGTCTCCGCGTGCCCCAAATTTTCGTTGAAGCTCACAGCGCTGGCAGCAACCAAAGATGAGAAGTATTAGTCTTGGTACTTAGTCCTTCCTCTCTAGATGTGCTTGTAGGAAATCCTTGGGCTGTAATCTTGCAAGTGGCTCTGTCAAGGTTATCAGGCTGGCTGGAGTGCCGCTGACGGCCGGGCTCCGGGCAGCCTGCGCGGCTCTTCCCGGCTCCCAGCGAGCCACCGCTGCTGCCGGGAATTGTCCTGGCCTCTCCCCTGCCTTGGACAGAGAAAGGATCATGTGCTGGGTGATTTATGGCAGGTTTGCTCCTTCCCAGGTGGCCGGCAGACAATGGTGCTCTTTTGTTGTAGCCGGTGTCCTCTGCACCCGAGGCTGGAGCAGCTGTGGCTGCTTTCAGCAGTTTTGGAGGTCGGAGGAACCCCCCAGCAAACCGATGATGATACAGCTCAGCTTGTGCTCTATTTCTTTGCACATGTAGATGTACCATTAATGAAATCGAACTGCTCCCCAGCAGCCATGGAGGAGCACGTTCTCAGCTCTACAAAGCCCATCTATGTTCTCCCATCTCTCTGACACAGTGAGGGGGTTGTCAGTCGTACAGCAACTGTTTGTTTTCAAGCACAATCTCATTGGAAACCAATAAAAATCATTCTGATTCATTCTCTGTACAAGGATTTTAATACTTGGCTTCCACAGAGGCTGTTTTTCCCCTGAGCTGCTCTGGGAAGTGTAAGATTAAAAAAATCCAAAGACTTTTCCTTTCTGCTGGTTAATTCAGCTGGTTTATGTTAGAAACAAAGTGCAGAGTTAGTGGAGAAGGAAATCACGGTCGCTCCCTCCCCCTTGCTGCAGCGTGGGTGTCGTGTGCCCACTGCCCTGGCAGAGCTGAGGTACATGGGGAAACCTGTGCTTAGTCAGAACAAAATATTCATGTGTTTTTCATCCAAGCTGAGACTCCCATTACACAGTAAAATGACAAGTGAAGGCTGACTATAGGTATTTTCCCACTCAGTGGGCGCTTGTGCAGTTTCTGAGTCATCAGCTGACAGTGTGGGCCTTAGTCTCTGCTTTTCCTCGTGTGTGTGTGTGTGTGTGCTGCTGGTCCCAGTTTGGTTCCACAGACACAACTGGATCCTTGTTTTCACTTACCATTGTCACAGTCGGGAATGAACTCAGTCCCTTCATGTGAACCCAAAGGAAAATGTGGTGACTGCAGTCTGGGATTTGAAATGCACCACGTTCTTTTAAGGTAAGGTGGGATATAGCCCCTAATTATGAGATCACTGAATTGTCTAGCTCCTTTTTGAGTGATGGTCAAATCTCTTGAACATTTGTAGGGCTTAAAGGCACATGGGTTTAGGATATATAGGAGGTGTAAGTGAAGTTGACTGGAGCAGTGCTGTTGGCAGTGCCCAGCATGTGGCTGGATCTGTTCCCTGTTTTTGGGGCTGTTGGGGTTCCTTGTTGCTGTGCCATGGCAGTGAGGTGCAGAGCAGCAGAAGCTTTAGTACAGCAGGAAATTAGTGGGAAAACTAAACGTGTCAGAGCTTTCACCATGGCAACAAAGCCCGGCTGGCTCGCAGCACAGCGAGACAAAAGCGGGTCAGGTCTGCACAGAGCAAGGTGGGAGCCTTCTCCAGGCTGAGTGTCTCCAAACCTGCCCCTTTTCCTGAGGAAAGGGCTGCTGAGGTGACCGTCAGGATTTGGAGTCGGGGATTAGAGGTGTGCTCCACTGATCTCATTCTTATGTCATCAAAGCACCTGACTTGGGAAATGCCCACAGCCCCAAGGCTGCAGGAGCTCAGGGAGTGTTTGGACAACGCTCTCAGACATATAGGGAGATTCTTGGGGCTGTCCCATGCAGGGCCAGGAGTTGGACTTCATGGGTCCCTTCTGACTCAGAATACTCTATGATTCTGTGCTTTTTGCAGTGGATGGGAATGTTTTCTAAAGGCCACACAGTCACTCGGATTGTTTCCCTTTCCCTGAAACTGTTTGTAAATAACGGCGAGGTTGTAAGTCTGCCTTGTGTGACAGTGCCCAGACATAGTTGCTTAATTCCTCGGCTCTCTCTTGGATTTGTGAGCAGCCCAGAGGCTGCACGAGCACTAAGTCACGTTCTGATGGCACACCATCCGTTTGCTTATCTGTCTTCTCATTCCCTGTGTTCCAGCATTTTCAGCTCTTCGGTGAGGTCAGCACGAAAAGGGTTGAGAGCACCGACACTGCCAGTGACACGTGGAAGGGCTGCCTGTGCTCTGTCCCCCTGACTGTGTCTCTCAGTGTGCTTTGGCCATGCTCAACAGCGGGCCCTGAACGATGCTCCTGCCGTGCTGCTGCTGCTCAAGAGTTGTTTTCCTCATAATTGAGCGGGATATTAAAAGGTTTATGGTTTACAGTTACAGGCGTTGCTCCGGCCGGAGGAACGTCGAAATCGATACGGCAATTACTGCCCGGCTCGTCACGGGTTGTGACTCTCACATGCTTGGGGAGACAAAAGTGGAAGTGGCTGGAGGAGTGCCACCAGCAGGGTGGCCACGGGCTTGCCTCCAAGCCAGGGATGGGGTGCTGGGCAGCATTCCTGAGACGGGGACAGGGTGCTGGGCAGGCACCCAGCACCCACCTGCCCCCAGTCCCTCGGAGGCACACGAGGAACTCGCAAATGGGCTGCCGGCTTTGCAGAGCACAAATATTAAAAGAAAAAAATTGTAACTTTAGAAGTGCTCTAAGAGCGAGAGTATTTTATACCATTTTCTTGTTCTTGTCATCTTCTCTTTGGATTCGTCATCCAGGCTGGGACTGCAACTGGAGGAGGGTAATGGCAGCAGTGACCAGGCCTGGGTGGCCCTGGTCGGGAAGCGCCGCTTCCTGCCGGATTTGCATCCCAAGCCCTAAGTCAGCACTTCGGGGCTGTGTGTGGTAGGGTGCCCTGGCTTGTTGGAGTGAGTCATCATTCAAATAGACACCAGAGCAAACGTGCTTGTCCAAACAAGAGCAGCTCTGCAGAGGCAGCCGGCTGCTCCGTCTGAGGTGAGCAGCAGAACGCTTCTTGTTGTACCACCTGCAGGTCTCCCAAGTCCCAAACCTTGCTCAGTGTCGTGTGGTAGCACCGCCTTCCCTGCTGCCTGGAACCAAGCTGGCTTCCTGTGCTCCGAGGTCAGATCCTATGGTCCTGGGGGGAGCAGTGCTCTGGGCCTGGCAGATGTTTTCCTCGCCTGGTCCCTGAACAAAGGCTGCTCTACACAGTCTGCCATGGTGCCTCCTGCCCCTCCTCGCTGGTGGAAACCTCAGCCGTGCATCTGATTGTTGGGATTCAGTGCTAGGATGGATGCTCCAGTGGTTTTGTTAGAATAGGAGTATCAACTCCCAATTAAAATGGTGATTAAGATAGCTTTTTGGTTTTTGCTAGGCTTTTTTTTCTTATCTTAAACGTGTTTGAAGATCTTGAACGGCAATTCCAGTCCTCTGTTTGCTTTGATCCTTTGGTTTCAGGAGAGGCTGCGAGCAGCTCTGCAGGAATGGCATGTGTCACAGGAGCTTTGTTTGAGTTCTCCCAGCCCTGTGCTCCAAATTCAGGGCTGGAGTAAGAAGTGTTTATGATGTGTGACTTGAGTGAGTCACCTCGAGTTGGAGGCAGCTGACAGCCACGGCGACCTGCACAGCCCAGCCCATGTGCAGTACACCTGGCTGGGTTATCCTGAGCAGGGCACCTCGCTCAGCAGGCTCCTGGCTGGGCTCCTCTCCTTCTGTCACACAGAAACCATTAAAGCTGTGTGAGAAAAGCCCTGTCACCTCAGCTGTGCTCTGCCTCCTGCCGTGCTCCTACCTTGTCATCTTTGGAGGGATTCCTCCCCCAAGTGCCCTCCCAAAGGCCAGGAAGAGTGTTGTGCCCTACACAAAGGTGCAGATCAGCTCCTGCTGGCACGGTCCTGCTGCTCTGGCCCTGGCAGAGATGTTGTCATCCATTTCGGGTGACAACACTGAGCTCCCAGTGTGGGAATCCTTCCGTGGAGTTCATTTTCCTCATTGTTGGCAAATTGTGAGCCAAATGTGTACACAGTTTAGAGCAACAACTTCCTATTGACAGTGCTTTCAGAGGAGCTGTTGTTTATAAAGCGAGGGATTTCCAGCTTTGTTTTTCTCTCTCTCCAGTGCAGAATAAACTCTTGGAATTGAACGTTTCATTTTTCGACTGCTTTATAATAGTTGTTGGATTCTGCTGCTGTTGGTGAAACCCACAGGCTGAGAGGAAGGCTGAGCTCTGTATTTTGGATGTTTCTAGATCTATATGCAGTATAGATGGATGGGATCTGGTAACAAAAGGTGTGTCAATGGGAAACACAGATGTCCAGCTAAGCCTTACCCTTTGGCTCTGTGTGGTATCAGTAGAAAGGTCTTGACACAGGCTCTGTCTGTGTTCTAGCTGGAAGATAAATGGGAACAAGAGGAAGAAAGGCAGGAAAATATGTGTATCCCTGCAGTTTGGCCTGTGTGTGTACAGCACAGAGGGTCTGAGCAGTGCTGTGCTGCTGTCCTGTGTGCTTGGACTTACCACTCAGTTTCTTAATCCAGGCATGGCAAGAGCCTTGCCAAAAACTTTGAGGGAAGTGCAGGAGTTGGGATCCATTGAGCTCCTATCAAGCTGATGTGTACAAAGTTCCTTTTGATGCCATTGCCCAGCCAGTTCCATCTGGGTGAGCGGGCAAGTTCCTCTCTCCACACAGTTGGGCTTCACGCCAGGCTGCTCATCTCACACACACGTATGAGAATGTTGTAAAAACATAAATCCCTAAGCCTCTCCTGGTGATATTACTGTCATTACTCTGCTAGTAGTTTTCAGAAGTTGGGGTTTAAGTGGTTCCTTGATTCTGTCCTCTCCTGTGATATGTCTCAAACCGCCCCTGGAATTAGTGCCAGGCGCAGTGGTTGGGAGTCAGGTTGAGTGACGCCTTCGGCAACCAGCTCAAGATCAGCAGGAGGAGATACAAGATACTCGGGTGCTGTTCGAGCTGATAGTGCCAGAGAAATATTTAGCACATAGGTGACACTTCTAATCTTTAAAGCACTTCATAAACATTGGCTAATCCCACAGTGCAGTCTTGGTTGGCAACCTATCTGTCTTCCCTGGAGAGAACAAACGGCTGGAGGACTCTGGGAAGCTGCAGTGCAAGGCTGTGATAGAGCTTGAATTTCAGTTGGATTTCTTTAAGTATAATTCAAGCTACAAGATCTGCTGCTCCTGTGACCTGAAGCACATGAACTGCCTGCACTTCACTCATACCTGGAGTGGGGATTCCCTGTCCTCGTTCACGGGACGCTGGACTGAGCCATGCAGCCAGGCAAGAGAGGATGAGGAGAGGCTTCAGCTCACCCTGGGGCCTGGCCAGGCAGGTACAGGAGGTGCTGTGTGAGTACCAGCTGTACAGGAGAGTCAGGAGCAGTCAGGATGGGAGTCCTGAAAAAAAACCTGTGGCAAAATGCTGTTGTACATCTATGATTTGCTGTGAGGAGAAAACATGAATGATTTCTGCTCTTCAAGAACTTGACCTTTTCCTTCAGCATCCTGCTGTCATGGAAAGAGCAAATCCATGGGCAGGGAAGGTCAGTGCTTCTGTGATCTTCTGCAGCCATGTCCTCAGTGGCAGATGAGCCCTGTACCCTGTGGGTGAGGGAAAGGGAGCTGGGAAAGGGCACTTAATGTAATACCAGGTGAGGCATCTGCTCGAGCCTTGGGGCGTCCCTGACTCCAGTTCTGAGAGTGCCCAAATCCTCAAGAGAGGAGAGGCTCTGTGTCTCATGTTGAAACCGGGGCACTGTGTAGGAAGGAACGTAAGATTTGTATCATCAAAGGGCTGAAAGCAAGAGGGAACATGATTTTGTAGCCTGGTGATGAGGGAACTCCCCTGGGAGGGGATAGGGATCAGCTTCCATCTGTGCTCCGGGGACTGTTTATGTATTTTGTGTTGAGAATTGCTGGATGAAGCACATCTCGAGCAGTGAGTTACTGAGGAGTAACTGGTGGCCATGCTGGGCTGGCTGACTGTGCCTCACCACCACTGAGGCTTCTGCACTCACCTTGTCTCTTTTAGACTGTTTTTAGGACAGGGACCGTGGTTATTTACAGCTGAGTTACCAGAACTTAGAGAAATAACAGACCTCATCCCACTGCAAGTAGTAACCAGCCACAGCAGTACTACCAGTCTTCTACAAGGAAACTAAAGTGTGTTTGTTTGACCTCCTTCAGACACCTGAAGGTGTAAAGATAATGCAGTGTGTGAGACAGCTTGGGTCAGAAGATGGTGGTTATCAGGAGTTAAGAGGTGACGAAAACCAGTGTTGTTTAGATCTGGCGATTAAGAACCTTCCTTTCACTTCTGATTTACTACTCGAGTATCTAAATTGCTTAATGAGAGAGAGTAATATGGAAAACTAGCAAGGTAGGAAGCCTGGTTTACAGTAAAGCTTAAACCACAAGGAGTTTATCAGAACCTGGTGGGGGGCAGTCCTGCTAGGTATTAATAAAGAAACCAAAAGGGGTGTCTTTGCTTCACAGCTCAGAAAACAGAACATATATTTTTATTTTTTCAGGCCTTGATTTGAAAAGATGGCAAAAGTTAGCCAGGTGAGGTGTACAGAACTAACTGCTCACTTGCTACTGGGAGTAGAAGCTACAAGGGCGTTGCACCAAACAAGCCTGGTCCTGTAGCATTTTGCTTAGATAAAAGATACAGAGAACCCTGGGCAGTAAGCTGCAGTTATTTCCAAGTGCTTGTGAGTTAATGAGCCTGTTCCGTGGGGCTGCTGGGTCAGGCAGCACAGCTGGGAAGGTGCTGGGGCAGAGAATGGTGTGACCCCATGCCAGGAGAGGGTCACACCATTTCCTGCCCCAGGGTTTGGGGTAAATGAACTCTGATCTCTGCAGATTTTCTGTACAGGATCAATCTGAATGATAGAATTCACTGTGAGCTGGCACGAGCACTCACAGCCCAGAAAGCCAAAGGTGCCCTGGGACACATCCAAGGGAGTGTGGGCAGCAGGACTGGGGAGGGGATTCTGCCCCTCTGCTCTTGACAGACCCCACCTGCAGTCCTGCAACAGCTCTGGGATCTCCAGCACAAGCAGGACATGGAACTGTTGGAGCAGGTCCTGAGGAAGCCATGAAGGTGATAAGAGTACCTCCCCTACAGGGACAGGCTGAGAGCTGGGGCTGTTCAGCCTGGAGAACAGAAGGTTCTCACAGCACCTTGCAGGATCTGGAAGGGTGGTGAAGTCCTGCACAGGTTGCTCCAAGAAACAGGCTGCCTCATCCCTGGAATGTCCAAGGCCAGGTTGAAGAGGTCTTGGAGCAACCTGGGATAGTGGAAGGTGCCCCTGCCCATGGCAGGGGGTGGAACTGGGTGGTATTTAAGGTCCTTTCCAACCCAAACCATTCTGGGACTCTGTTGCATGCTCCTGTCATTGGGTATTATGTGGCAGCACAGCTCTGGCTGCAGCACGCTGCCTGTTGGCTGGGGAAGTTGTTTTGATTAGCTGCATCATCCTCGTGTGTGCAGGGATGAGTGTTTTCCTCACAAACACCAGTCACCCCGTGAGGAGACTATCAGCTCGTGTGGAAGAGGAAGGGTCTGAGCTTTATATAATCTGTTGGCTCAAAGACTCTTCCGAAACAAATCTTGCGACGGAGCTAGAGGCTAATGACAGCAATATGTCTGCTGGCAGCCAGCAGTGATTCAGAATAGCTTTGGATCTATCCATATGCTCTTTTCCTTGCGTTGCTTCTCAGCAGAGCTGAGTGCAGTTGAGGAGGGGTTTGAGGAGGGTGTGTGGCATGGGAGAGATTCCAGCTTACCTCCTGTCGGGGTGAATCCACTGCCTGTCTGTGTGAGGGAGTCATCTGCTCGTGTGCTGTTACCTCTTGCGTCATAACATGTCATGGCCTTGGAAATAAACCCCCACTTAGTGAAGAATGGGTTGGATTTAGAATTGCTGGGGTGCTCAAGCTCTGTAAATCAACGTCCTTAAGCAGCCACTGCAAAAACTCTGATCTGTGGCTGGATGTTCTTCTGGAGTGCAGCTTTAGGAGCCCAGGAAAGCCTGTGAGTAATGCAGAATTCCTGCTGGTTTCAACCAGGACTTGCATGCTTCTCTTCCTCCTCCTTAGGTAAATGGCTACAGTGCTTCAGCAAACCCTATCAGCTCTTTGAGACAGGGAATTTCTCACAATGCTTGTGGCAGGATGAGTCCCACCATTCCATGAATGTCTTGGGATACCGTGAGAGTGGGGTAGAGCTCATGTCACCCACTCAGAGCTGCAGTGCTGAGGAGGTGGCCCTGCTGCACAAAGACTCCTTGCTTTAGGGGTGGTTTAGGTTTTGCTTTCTGCTTTTTATGGCTCTTACCTGGTGGTTTTGTACTGCAGCTGATAAGTTACTGATGCTGCTCATCCTCCTTCCTGCACACCTCTGCAGGGATGTGCAGCCGAGGCAGGGATGAGTAATGCCTTTGGAAGAAGTGTTACCCTAACCTTTTATTCTGGATGCGTACATCGAACACTCGAACCTCTACATTTCCCATTGCATTGGATGACTGTACATTCCTATCAAATGATTCACTGGATTAACATAACTTTTCTATGAACCAAAATATCTCCTCAGACCCTCAGAGCTGAAGGGATCTTTAGCAGATGCACTGTTGGATGCTCCATGTGTGCCTTCCCCAGCCCAGTGCTGTGTACACACAGCCTGGAGTGTGAGGCTCTCCTTTCTCTCCCCCTACAAGTGCACTTGGTTCCCTCACATTCCATTTCAGTGACGTTGGAAAGCTTTTTTCTTTCTTTTTCCCCAGAGGGACTGAGCAGAGCTGTTTACCCTCAGCTCGCCAGCTTCCCCTCAGAGAGCAGGACTGATGAACACGAGGAGGAAGGACAGGAGAGCACGGGCAGAGGCTTGGGGTGGGAGCAGGTTGATCCTCACCTGCTCAGGTGCTGTGCTGCTGCTCATTCTGCTTCGACAGCTGTTGTGCAGCTCTGTTTGGACTTTCAGACTGGTTTGGCATTGAGCTGTGGACTGTGTTTGGGGCTCTGTAGCTGCCCATGCCCGTTTGTGATGCAGTGCCATCCCTGCAGTGGTTCCTGGTTCCATCCCTCGACAGCTGCTCCTCGGAGAGTTGCAGGCTGCAAAGCTGCTGCCCAGAAACGAGGCGTGTTCTGTGTGAGCAGCACAGCCCAGCCTCACAGCTGCCAGAATCACAGCCTGGGTGCCTGTGGTACGACTGTGGAGATGAGTGCATCCCAGGTTTACAGGGAGATAATTCCAGGCTGTTCCTCAAGGCTTGCTGATGTGGGGTTGACTTTTTTCCTGGTTGTTGTGAAACTGCCCTCGATGTACGCCTTATCTCAGAGCTGCTTGCCTGTCCTGCTCGTGTCCTGCTCTTCCTGGAGCCCTGCTCCTGCTCCTGGGCTGGTTTCCAGGGGTGTTTATCTGTGTGCTGCTGAGCTGCAGTCCTGGACGAGTTGTTCCTGAGCAGTAAGCTGGGAATGATTTCAGCCGGGCAGTGCTGGAATGCTCTGTGCCCATGGGGAGTTGTGGACTGTGGACCATTGGGGTGTTATGTGTGCAGTGACCTCATGTCCTGCTCTTCTGGTGACGTTCAGGACCTTGATGTCCCCTGGCTCTGGCCACCTCTGCAGCCATTGAACTGTTTGGCCACACCACCCCTGTGAGCTGGCCCTGCAGCTGAATTCACCTGTGTTAGGATGTGAAACTATTATTTAAACACTTATCTCCTCTTAATGTGACTTTTTTGGGTAATTTTAAGCATTTCCAGGTGGTTCATCCTGCTGGAATGATGGCCCTGTCTTTTGCAGCTCCCTGGGATACACGGCTGTGTGATCTGAGGGTGCAGCTAATGACTTTATAGCAGCTTTTACAGCTTGACCTCGGAGCCTGCTGGTTGTGTCTGGGAATGAGCAGAGGAATGTGGTGCATAGGAGCTGTGGCTTGCAGGAAATATGTTTTTGTGGAGCCTTGCTGATGGCAGTGACTGGCTCCCCAGCAGCCTTGTGGGCTCTTTACAAGGTGCACATACTGGTCCTGTACCATTATAGTTATCCCAGATATCACATTTATTGTCTGAGACTCTACCACATTCTGCAACCACGGAAAAATTCATGTTTTTCCTGAGGCAGCTGTTGCATTTATGGAATTTTTGGTACGTGCTAGAATAGAAACTCATTTTCATTTTGTACCTGAATCATAGAAAGTCAGGCTAACACGGCAGAGCTCGTTGCTGCAGAGACCAAAGTTCTCCTGCGCCACACAAACCTCTGGCTGTGCTGGCTCCACTCAACTCTTCCCTCTCCTCACTACCCCAGCTTAGCACAGCTGTAACTGCACGGGGCAGACACCCAGGGCAGATGCCTTGTTGAGGGTGATTTTCCTGGAAAAGTGACAGTACAAAAGTGACAGTTTGGGGAGCAGCACCCCTCACCCAGCTGGGCTGGAGCAGGAGCAGGACTCTGCATGTTCCATGCAGGCTGTGGAGAGCAGTCCTGGCCTGAGTGTTCCCCTTGCACACTCTGAACAGAGTAAGAAGCAATCCTTGGGCATGCAGGATCTCCTCTCTCCTGGTGGCTGACACCTTCCTGGTGCTGGGATTGAACTGAAATAAGCTGATCTGGTTGCAGCCATCAGTTAGTGTGGCCAGTCCTGCAGTTGGTAAATAAGCCTTTGTTTTGATCTGCATTTAAAGAGAGAAAAAATACTAATCAGCCTGGTGAGACAGCGCCTTTAGTTTCTTGCTGCTATCATTCAAATTAATAGAAATCTCATTTATTTCCTTCTGGTGATATATGTCCCTGGAGAGCAAGGTCATGGCAAATGATACAAATGAATGAATAGGGGAGATGGGAAATATGATCTGAAATTCCTGCAGGCTCGCTCATCTCGCACCCTCCGTGTGTCAAGGGAGCCTGGATTTACGTCACTGTGCCTTACATAAGGATCTATAATGTGATAGCTCCCGAGGTTGTGTGGGTCTTGGGAGGCTCCTGTGTAATTGGTTCAGTGTGTGCTCAGCAGAGCTGCACGGCTCTCGTGGACAGCTCTGCAGCCACATGCAAGGCTTGCTGCATGGGAACCTTTATCCAGCCCTACAACATCACCATTGTCGTTGGGGTTTCAGCTGTTGCAGGTGTCTTGTCTTGTCTAAATGGTTAAAAATGCTTAAGGGGGGAAGAATGCAGTTAAGGTGTAAATCAGCTCCCTGAAGCTGAGCACTCAATATTTCACAGAATCCCAGAATCACTGAGGTTGGAAAAGACCTCCAGGACCATCGAGTCCAACCTGTGCCCCATCCCCACCTTGTCCCCAGCCCAGAGCACTCAGTGCCACCTCCAGGTGCCACCTCCAGGTGCCACCTCCAGGTGCCACCTCCAGGGATGGGCACTCCAGACTTCCCTGGGCAGCCCCTGCCAAGGCCTGAGCACCCTTTCCATGGGGAAATTCCTGCTGTGTCCAACCTGAGCCTCCCCTGGCCCAGCCTGAGGCTGTTCCCTCTCCTCCTGTTCCCTGGGAGCAGAGCCACAAGGTTCCTTCTGATCCTCCTTTTCTCCAGGCTGAGCCTCTTTCCAGCTCCCTCAGCTGCTCCTGGGGCTCCAGCCCCTTCCCAGCTCCATTCCCTTCCCTGGACACAGAAGCAAGGAAAGAATTTGGGGAAATGTTGATATCAAGTGTGAATAAGCATGTGAATAAGTGAATAAGCAAGGCAGTGGTTTTGGATTGCTGCACTTCTCCATGCTTTCTTGTACAGCTGCAATAAATCCCTTGCCTAGGACTGGTCAGTCTCTTGTTAAATCAACTGCCCACCTCTCCTACTCCAGGCACTCCAGATGTGCCCTGACCAATGTGCATGTCCCCACATAAGCAGAATTGCAAATGAAGACTCTGTGCAGAAGATCTGTGCTTAATCCCTTGCAGGTTTTGGGGCACACTCGGTGTTTTGGCTGCAGGGCTGGGTGCAGGCGGGCGCTGCTGGGCCTGACATTTATGTAGTGGTCTTGTGATAGTCCAGGTTTAGAAGTTGGGCAGCTTGTTTTACTGGGCACGTCACCCGATAGCCGTACAGTATGAGCTGCTGGCTGCAGTCCCCTCTGACTGTACAGCCCAGGCAGGAGGGCTGTAAAGCACTCGAGCTCCAGGGCCTTATAAAAAACTGTGTGTGACAAACCTGCCCTGCGCTGGCTTTGTGTTCACAGGCTCCCTCCCTCAGCATGGGACCCTCGTCATCCTAAGGATAAGGAGTCACGTCAAGTTGCATCTGGACTTTGAATTTTATCGTGGGTTTGTGTAGATGTGCAGAAAAACAAATGCTTTCTAAGTGACACTGAGGTGCTGGAGCCTGTCCAGAGAAAGGCAGTGGAGCTGGGGAAGGGTCTGGAGCCCCAGGAGCAGGCGAGGCTCAGCCTGGAGAAAAGGAGGCTCAGGGGGGACCTTGTGGCTCTGCACGACTCCTTCCAGGAGGGGACAGACAGGGGGGTCGGGCTCTGCTCCCAGGGAACAGGGACAGGAGGAGAGAAAACAGCCCCACGTTCTGCCAAGGGAGATTTAGATATTAAGGAAAATTTCTTCACCAAAAGTGTTGTCCAGCCCTGTAACAGCTGCCCAGGGCAGTGGTGGAGTCCCCATCTCTGGAGGTGTTTTAAAGCCATGTAAATGTTGCACTTGGGGACGTGGGTTGGTGGTGGCCTTGGCAATGTCATTGGACTAATCTTAGAGAGCTTTTCCAACCTAGACAGTTCCAAGGCGTCAGGACAGACTGAGACCTTGATTTGCTGAGGCAGGGGTGGTGGTGGTCTGTTCCATACACAGCACCTTTCTGGGCTGCCATTTTCAGTTAAGAGTTCTTAAAACAAAGTCCTGTAAGGGAAATGAAGCCCTGCCTTGGCAGCCCTTCTGTCTGATCTTTGGTAACTGCAGATGTGCATCTTGGAACAATTTACTCCTGGTTGTGTTTAGGGCTACCAGAGTGACTGTTCATTCCCACATATGGAGCATGGTTTCAGAAGGTAATTTAAACAAATGGAGCGCCACTTCCAATTTTTCAGGCTTCTAGTTTAGGAGCCAAAATTGTTCTCCTGGCTCCAGCTTGCCCACCCTGGCTGTATCAGTTCCCACATGGTCTGCCAAGTTTGCAGAGAACTATCTATGGTCCCTTTTCCCTTCTGAGGAGACAAAAAACCCCTCAGCTGAGCATGGTTAGGGCTTTGTTGGGACACGGAGCAGGGCAGGGTGGGCAGGCTCTGGGCAACCCCTGATGGTCAGGGAAAGCCCTGCCTGGGACTGGCCCGTGCTGTTCCTGAGGTCACAGGGGTTTTGTGAGCCCAGCTGTGCCTTTGCCTTTCAGGGGGTTAACACGAGCTGTGACGTGCTCGGAGCTCCGCGCTCCTGGCTCTGGCTGGATGCTGCCAAGTGCCATCAGTTCCTGCTGCTGCACTTTGGGAAGGGTAGTCTGGGATCAGAAAGTGCCGTGGGCTGTGTGGACAAGGAAAACACACCTCTGTTTTGTGGCTGTTGGCACTGGAGAGTTACCTTAATACGTAGTACTCTGCTGTTCCATGGCTCTCACTGGACTATTAGGTCTAGGCTAAGTGAAATGATTTAGTAGCACATCAGCTTGTGCTTGTGAAAGTAAATATTTTTGTTCTACTGAAAGCAAATGGAAATGTGTGGTCAGTGTCCTGGTGCAGTAAGTCCTGACCTGCTGCTTGGAAGAAGTAGGAAATGCTGTGATGAGGGAAAAGCGATGCATTTTGTGTGTGTGGAGGGGAGCAGTGCTGGTCACAGGCACTGGGGCACTCCCAGAGATGCACAGCAGTTCCCCAGGCGTTTGCAGTGGCCAGGGGCCCATCTCCTCTTTGCTGCTGTTGCTCAGTGGTCCCGTGAGCTGAGCACTCACTGCCTGCCCTGGCCTTTGTGTGTGTGGATCGGCTCAAATACCCAAAATTCAGACACGCCACGCTGTGTGCTGCAGACTTGGTTTAAGACCCCCAAACGGATCTGTAGGTTGGCTGTATTTGTTTGGTTTTTGTTTTCTTGCAGTTTCTGCACATATAAAAGAGGCTTTGTCCTCTGTGGGCCCTGAATTTCCCATGTACAAGGAGAGGCATTGAGAGAATTCCAGGCTGCGGCTTTGCTTCCACGTGCCCCTGCTGCATTTACCTGTATTTAGTGTGTGTCTCTGACTCAATGTTTACTCTTCAGTATTTAAACATTCCCTAGAAATTAAATCTTTTAAGAACATTATTCTTCACACCAAGTGCTTGTAGAAGCCCAGTTGTGCAATGCCTACGCTCGTGTATTGGCTGCTGTCTTACTCCCTCGGAACAGGATTTATGGTGGCAAAGCAAAGCAGCAGCCACAATTAGAATTTGGGTACTACAGCGCTGAAGTGCTTTCAAAATAGCAGTGTCTGTGCTCCAAAAATACTCCATTGTCCCCTGCTTTGAGAGCTGGTGACAGCCATGGTTCCTTGTCTCACGTGAGGGCTGTGTTGGTGCCGAGGGCAGGATCTCCCTCCAGAGTCTCGGGGCACCTGAGCCCTTGGTGCTGCCTGTTGGCACCAGGAACGAGTTTGATTTGCATGGCTGGGGCATCAGGGATCAGAGTGACACCCATTGCTGTTTGATCTTTGGCCCTTTGCCACGTGCTGTCACCAACCTGGGGCTAATGGCCCTGTGTGACATTTGGGAGCCTGGCTGGGGTGATTAGTGGGACGCTCCAGTTGCCCGTCCAGACCTGAATTCACTCCTCGGAGTGCAGCTTGCACAGAAAGTGAATCACGAGCCTGAGCTCCGTGCCCTGCCATGGAGTAACACCCAGCCTGTGTCCCAGGTCGCTGCCCTCCCTGCCTGTGAGCCAGGCTCCTGGGGTGGCTTTGGCAGCCCTGGCACAGGGCAGTGTCTGGGTGCCCTTTTGCTCACACCGTGCCGTGCCACGCGGCCCCGAGAGCCCGGGGCTGGATCATGGCTTGGCTTTGAAGTAGGTTTTCAGCTCCTGAGTGTGTAATCTGTGGGTTTAAGTCATTTCTGCTGATAAGGGAAATCAGATAGTCTTGTTGGAAGTGGCTTGTAGGCTTCTCTAGTGTTGTAATTCAGTTTGGTGCCCAAGTGAAAGGTGATTCTTTAACAAGTTGGTCTGTGCAGTTACTGCTGTGGAAGATTCTTCTGCTTTGTTATGAAACAAATTCAAATTTCAATCAAATCTTGATGGTTTTGGGAGGAGCAGAAACTTCCTGAAGTTCCAAGAGGCAGCTCCTGTGTTCTGACATCACTGGAAGGTCTTAGTGGAAGTGACTGCAAGGGTGTTTTTTCCTCAGCAAGCTGGAATGAGATTCCCTGATTCTCCCTTGCTAAAAGTGAGGGAATTTCTGCCTTCACTCAGGTAATACCGCTGTAGAACATCAGTTTATTATAATCTGGACTTTATGATCAGACCCAAGCTGCCAATCTTTCATCTTCCTTTGTTATAAACTCTGCTGAGGGCAGGCAGAAGGCTGGGGACAGCCAGTGCTCCTCCCACCTAACTGGGGGCAAATCCATGGTGCTAAAGCTGGCACAGTTTGGTTTGCTTCTCCTGCAAAGCCTGGGCAAGATGAGGGTGAGGAAGGAACTCTCCATGGCTTGGATGTGGTTTATCTTGCTTGTTGAGGGTTAATGTGTTGAAGCCTGCATTCCTCACAGTTTCACTTTTGGCTTCTCTTTCTAAAAATTTCCACTCCATTTCATAACAGTTCTGGAGTGAGAGGTGGTGATACTCGGGAACCTTTGAGTCTGAAAATGTTCTGTGTAATCGGGGGCTGGAGGCAGCCACAGTTGTTTTCAGGCCCAGGGGAACCAGTCTTCCTGACAATAACATTAACCCTCCCTAAATCAGCTAATTGAAGGATTTTTAATTAACTTAAGGGGTGGGGATGGTAAATAGAAGCAGTGGTTTTGAGAAGAAAATTGCTTTCTGCTGTAGTCTTGTGACTGATGAAAATTCTGGTGTTTGAAGCTAAAAACTGGTGTCTCACTAGTTTGATCATTTCTGTTGCCTTTGGAGCCAAGCACAGACTCCAGTGACTGGGGTTTGTGGCACGTAACAAACATCATTATTGATGGAGGAGTGTCTCAGGGGCAAGCTACAGCCTTCCAAAGCTTTATGTGCTCACAAAGGCTGGAGTCAAAATTTTGAGTGTAACAACTGCCCTGACTTTGTACTGAAAATCCTTTGGGTGTATCCTGATAGTTCTGCCTCCCAAGCTGATAACCCGAGCTGGAGTATCTTTGCCAGGCTGCACTGCAGCATAAGAAACTTTGCTGAGACTCAATGCCTTCATCAGTGTCTCTACAAGACATCTTGTGACAGGGCCACTGCTTGTTTGTTCCCATAGAAACTGCCATCTGATCGTGGCAAACTGCACAAAGGCTCCTGCTGCAAACGCAGCGTCTAAAAATTCCTCAGTGTATCATCCAGATCTGGCATGGTGCTTTATTCCTCGCTTCCCTGGCTGAATCTCTGCCCCTTCCAGCTCAGCGTGCTCCAGGTCCCGTGGTGTTAATGCAATTGGCACCTTGAAAATAATCCTAGAACTAGAGGTGATGGTGTCACCTCCTAATTGTGATCTCAGAGGTGCTGGCAAGGGAGCAGTGTTTGCAGTCTCTGCCAGCAGCAGGATGGTGCACATGGAAATGGTAAATACTGAAAAAAAGGCATTTGATGCATCTGAAATCTTCGATATTGGGAAAAAATTCCTTTTCTGCAAGTGTGTGGCTGTTGCTTTTGATTTGTTTTGAATATCCGGCTAGTTTGACTTCGGTATAGAAAAGACCCAACACTTACAGGTTTAGGAAAATATCTGTGCAAGTCTGTTTCAGAGCCCAGAATCCCATATTCCCAAATGGACCTGATGGCACACGAAGAGGAGCAGCGATTCCTTCCACCCTGTCCGTCACTGTGGGTTTTGTGTGGTGATCCCGGTGTGATATTTAACGCTCCTGCAGCCTCCTCGTGTCACCAGGAGCTGCTCCGCTGGTGAGTGGAGCTGCACACAACGTACGTGCACACTGCAGCTCCCGTGCATGCCGGCGCCGCTGCAGAGCCCGGCCTCCTCCCTGGAATGTGGGCAGGATCCAGGGATCCAGAGCAGGAGCCCAGCACGGAGCCACCAGCACGCTGGGGCTGCGGCGAGGAGCGGGGAGCGGGCTGCTGGGGCTGAGTGAAAGGGATTGTTATATGGGATGACAGATTCCTCTGGAGCTTGTTGCTGTTTGCAGAAGGGAAGCCAAGACATTGGTGCTTAATATCTTCCAGAAGTCCTTGGCTTTAACCCTTAGGGAGCCTCAGGAAATCCACTGGAAGCCAGTGCAAAGGCTCCCTGTGGCTCTGGCAGCTTCTCCCGGGCAACCAGCAGCGGGATGAGAGGACGTGATAGCCCCAAGCTGTGCCAGGGAGGGTCAGGTTGGACATCAGGAGGAATTTCTTCACAGAAGGGGTTGTTCAACATTGGCAGGGTCTGCCCAGGGAGGTTTGGAGTGCCCATCCCTGGAGATGTCCAAGGAATGTGGCACTCAGAGCTCTGGGCTGGATGACAAGGTGGGGATGGGGCACAGGTTGGACTCGATGGTCCTGGAGGTCTTTTCCAGCCCAAATGACTCTGTGATTGTGCTGCAGGTCCTGGTGCAGTGCCAGGTGCTTTCCCAGGATGCAGTTTACAGCAGAGGATTTCTGTGGTGCACGGCAGGCTGGGGAGCCCAGCCAAGGGCGCTCCTGCTGCGTGTGTTGGTTTTGTGACTAAAAAATAGCCATTTTCTGTCATTAAAAAGTCCTGTTAACTTGTGCTGCAGCAGTGCTGGGTGCTCCATACAGATTAGACAGGAGTGAGGTGAGATATTCCCTCTCCTCTCAGGAGACCTCTTGGTCCAAGTGGTGTCCTTTGCAGGATAAGCATTGCTTAAAAAAATCCAAACCCTAACGTACAGTGTGTTCTCAACACATCACTTCATGCACACCAGCTTCTAAATTTCCTTATTTCTGAGCTTTGTTATTTTATAATCCAATAATTCAAACCTGCCTCCGACTGCACACTCTGTACCTGAAATGCACTATTTTTCCCTGTCACTTGCATTTTTAGGTCACGACTGAATTAGAGCAAAATGACAATCCAGAGAACTTTGTATAACACTTTCAAAACCTGCTGGCTGTAATATCCTGGCAGCTTTTTAAAGCCTTGTCTTGATGTTTGAGCCAGACCTTTCCCATGAAACCTGGCAGGTCGGCTCCATGTCTGGTGGCCCCTCTGCTCTCAGGGATGGTCTCTGCTGGGGCTCTGTTCCACAGCAGCATTCCTGATGCATCTCCTGCTGTCACAGATTTCTTCCTGCGTGCAAATACATTTCCAAAACTCTGCTGCTAAGCAACTCTCTCCAAGGCTGGAGAGTAAGGCATGGAGAGCAGCTGAGGGAGCTGGGGGTGCTCAGCCTGGAGAAAAGGAGGCTCAGGGGGGACCCTCTCATTCTCTACAAATTCCTGACAGGTATTGGAAGGGGCTGCCCAGGAGCAGGTGGAATCCCTGGAGGTGTCCAAGGAAGGGTTGGACATGGCACTCAGTGTCCTGGGCTGGTGACAAGGTGGAGATTTGGCACAGGTTGGATTCAATGATCTCAGAGGGCTTTTCCAACCTCAGTGATTCTGGGATTATTTAAATGATTCAGTGGCAATCTCAGGAGAGCTTTGGAGGCAGAATCCTGCAGGGAGGTCAGTTGCAGTGTTCAGCTGACATCTCCTGAAGTAATACTGACAAATGGGTATTCAAGGTGTTGGTAAACTGAACTGGGTTTGTTTCCATGGGATGTTTAGGCTGCAGTGCCTGAATTGAGGGGAGAGCAATTAAGCAAATGGTTTGAACGGGCGACCTGGACTGGAAGGGGCCCAAGGTGGGCAAGTGTCCTCCCAGAATTTGATTCACCTCTTGGCTTTGCTTGCCTGCAGGTGGCTGGGAGGCCGAGCTGTAGCTCAAGCAGGAGTCAGTGAGGCCTGAGCAGAACTGCAGCGTTCCCATCTGCTGTCACACAGGCTGGATCTGAGCCTCCTTGGCCAAACAGTGGAGCTTACGTGACCGGGCTCTGCTTTTTCACATCACATTTGTTAGTTAACCAGTTTGCATCGATTTAAATGCACCTCCATGAGCTTCTGCGCCAGTTTAGGTGCATTCAAAAACCGGTTTTAATTATCAAGTGCAGTCTTTGTGTAGTAAGTGCCAAGAGTGCTTTTAATTTGCATGGAAGCCATGGAGGTAGTGCTGCAGACTGTCAGCAGATCGTGGGGCTGCACCACAGCCGTGTTCAGGGCTCAGCCTTCATTCCTTCCCTCAGCATTGTCCTGCCACATCCCACTAGAATTCCTGCTGATGCTACGAGCAGGAGCTTTTACAACCTCCTTTTACCTCAGCCTCTTTTCCTTTGGCTTAAGCTGATTTTTAATGCTTGTTCTTAGATATTCTGCTTTTATGGTTCAGGTATGGAGGAGTTTGGTGAACTGACCTCCCAGGCATGCAGCTCGTGGTGCCTGCTCTCTGTGGATGGACATGTGGACGTGTTTCAGGGTAGCAGCACTCACTGTAGGCTGGCATTTGTCCCTGTGGTTTGCGCTCTTCCCTCACCAGGATAAATAATTTTCCATACCACCTCTAATTCGTGTTCTAACTCCTGTGAAGTTCTCAGCCTTGCATCTGGGAAGCATTACAGGAATTTTACAAGGCTTCTGAACTAAAAACAAATTACTGGCGTAAATGTCAGCTGAAGCTGTCGGGGCTGGAGGGGTTTTCTGCTGTAACAGAGTGTGAAATGAAAAGCCAGGGAGGTCAGTGGGAATGCAGACAGGGCACGGTGTGAAGCTGGTGGAATTCAGCAGACAGGAGTGGTGTGGCTATCCCGTGCTGTGTTTGAGGTGGTTAGGTGTGGCTACCTGCAGTCTGCTGTGCTGAGACTTGCTCTGCCTTCGGCTCAATCCCGTGGAGTCTCTTGTGTAGCCCAGGAGAAAAAGGCAGCATTGGCAGGGACCAGGAGATTCAGTGTCTGACCAGAACTTTAAAAAGCTCTGGAAATCTTGTCATTAAGAAGGATAAGAGCTAGAAGTAGATGTGGTGTAGCTTAAGGGATTCCTGTGCTTAAGCTGTGCATGGCTGACCTCCTTGGTCGCTGCTTGGTCCTCTGAGTCCTGCTCAGCCTGGAGCCCAGGGAACTTGCTGAGCAGCCATCAGGTTTTTGGGGATATATGGTAATTCCATACAGCCTGGATACGCTCTTCCCAGCCCCCTGTGGAGTACTGTGGCCTGTCCTTGTGCTCGGCCTCCTCCCAGGTCTGTGTTTGCAGCCCGAGGTGATGATTCATGGAGCTCGCCCTCGCAGCACCTCCCGTTAGCAGCGGGAGGTTCTTCGTGCACCAGGATGGTTTGTTTATCTAATTGGCATCTCCAGCTCCCTTTCCCGTGCCTTTCTCTGCAATCCCAAAGCCCTTGATGCTGTTCAGCATGCTCTGATGTAGTGTGTGTCAGCCAGGGCAGGTAACTCCGAGTCTCTGTTGTTTCCCGCTGTTGCCCCAGGTGATGAAATAATGAGGAGAAGCTCTCCAGGAGGGTTTGGGACCTGGCATCCAGGTGAGTGTGACAAGTAGAGCTCTAGCAATGTGACCAAGCTTTCTCGTGGCTGGCAGGACATTATTTACACAGCTACACTGTGGCTGAACGTGACAGAATTTACCTGTCACCCCTTGCAGCTTCTAGAATGCTAAAGAGTTTGCATTTGGGATTAAATCACCATTGAACTGGCACTGAGGCTGCTACTGTGAAACAGCAAGTGTCAGGTGGGGGGCACTCACCTCTTGGACCTTTTTGATGGCTTCTGTTGGAAAAGAGAAGCTGCAGCTGCTGGCATAGGGTTAATCCAGGACTGGGAAAGGAGGAATGCAGCACGGATAAAGGCTGGGATCCTTGGGGCGCTCTAGATGAGCTTCCTGTCCTGTGGCATTTGTAAGCTGCTGTACATGCCCTGAAATGATGAGATTTCCTTACCTGGGTGTAGCTGGTTCTCTGAGCCGTGGGTGTGAATGTGGGGCTTGTGCTTTGGCCACTGCAATCTGGGCTGTGCTCCCTCTGGGACAGGGAAAGGTCACGGCAGAGCACGGCGCTCACACAAGCCGGGTATTAACACTGCAGCCGGCCAAGAGGATTTGGATGTATTGACTTTTCTCGTAACACCATCAGTATTTTCTTCACCTTGTGCAAGACACAAGTCCCTGCATTGATTGTGCAGAGGGATGTGGACAAGGTGAGAACTTCCTTCCTGAGCAAATGCAGCTTCTCTGTGCACATCTTCGTCCACAGTTTCCTGCTTTCAGTTGCTGCCAATATTTGTATTTGTGCCACCTCCAAAAGCCACGGATGTTGCTGCAGATTGGCCTAGTTTTATTTGCTGTATCACTTTGACTTAGGTAGGTTCTGCTGGTTGCTTAATTCCGAGGAGGAGATGCCCTTGTGTTACCCATGAGCTTGCCAAGAGAGGTCTGGGAATCGGCAGCGTCAGTGCTTCCTTTTTGTCGAGTGCCTTCTTATGACTAAGAACTGTACAAATTGCCTATTTGCATGGAGAGAGCTCGCTTTTGGTGACCCCAAACACACCAGCAGGCTTGTGCTGACAGCTTGCCTGAGAAACATGTGCCTCTGCCATCGGAGTGTCCATACGGGGGCACGGCGTTGCTGTGCAGTGACATCCACCCAGCTGAGCTCCCGAGAAGGACACGACCTGCAGTGGCCTGGAGTTGACGTTGTGTTTTTATCACAGCCCTGTGTCCATATGCCAGTTGAGTGCCTCTGCGTGTGGCTCATATACATATCTCCAGAGTGTGCTTCCTTATCCCTCTGGTTTTCCCCTTCTCCGTTGTAATTCTGGTCTCTGCTGCTGGAGTTCTCCTGTGGAGCTCTGGTATCTGCTTACAGGAGTGATTTTTACCCCTCCAGCAGCTGCTTAATCCAAACAGGCCGTGTTCCCGAGCTTCCCGAGTGTTTGTGGCAGGCAGGAGCAGCTGGAAGAGTTGTTCCCTGTCAGCCCCTCTGACAGCTCACGTTGTCAGCCCAGGAGGGTTGCAGTGGACAGAGAGGAGGGGGCTCCTTTGCTAACTGCAAAAGCAGGAGGAGTTCGGGTGGGTGAGCCTGCTCGAGGTCCATTTGTTTATTCCAGGGACCCTTTCTGGTGACAGCTCTCCATGTGGCTGCAGTGTGCCCTCAGGGTGACACAGGAGCCAAGCTGCAGGGACACCTCCATCCGAGGCAGAGGACACCCAGGGATTGTTTACTGAGCGTTTTCCAGGAGGAATCTGGAGCAGGAGGACTCCCCGGGACAGTTCTAGGAAATGTCTTGCTCCCAAATAAACATGTTGATTTTCTCAATGCAGTCAGTTTGCCGGTGCCATCTGTTGGCTCCCATTCCATGGAGGAGATCCGTGCTGATTTACAGGAATGCCACTGCCATAATTACACTTTTACAGTGATCACTGATCACACTGAGCACATGGGCTCCTTTTGGAAGAAGTGGGAGTGTCTGATTTTCACTCAGGCCACTGCAGAAACAACTGAACTAAAAAGGAAAAGGTGATTTCTTTATGGAACGATCACTCATGCAAGAAATTTTATTTACCATTGGATTATAATTAGATCCAAGCAGATGCATGGCATGAAGGAACAGATTTTAACCCAGGCCAGGGTCTCTGGCTTGTTCCTTTGTTCAAAGCACAGAAATAAAAGGAAGCAGTGTCTCATGGCTCCTTTCCACTGAAAACAGACTGTGCTTCCACCTCTTTCTCTCTCAGAGCCTTTCCAAGCAGCTGGAGCAGTGCAGGGCACAGTGGCTGTCCTCTCCCTGCCCATCCGCCCAGGCACCCAGCAGTGCATTTCCCTTCCTGTTGGCAGGGCCCTGTGGATTCAAGGAAGTCTGTCTGGATTATTATCCACACTCAGCTGAGAAACAAGACGTCCATATCAATTTTAACTCCTGCAAGTTGATATTCTCCTCTCTCCTATTCCAAGCCTTGTGCCTCATTTCAGAGCCCCTTGCCTTGGCATATTTAGCTCTGGTGGCTGCCAGATTTGAAAATCTGGTATCTCAGAGCAAAGTAGGAATTTATAATGTTGTTTATGTTGCACTTTGGGAACTTTAGCAGAATCCTGTGAGTCTGAGGGCAAGGACTGTCAAGCCTTCTTGTGCTGGGCTGAAGGAAGTGGTCAGTGCTCAGGGCAGAGGGGCAGCCTGGGCTCCTCCCCTGGAGCTCACATCTCTGAGCATTTTGGGGTGACTGAAGCCACCTTGCTGCCTTGGCCTGACTTCCCATGGGATGCAGTGGGATGTGCTGGTACCAGGGATATCTGTGTGCTCCCTTTTGGCCTTACAGAGTTTCAGTGCCCCTCCTTCCATTTCCCAACTACCCCTTCTGCTTTCATGTGGTTGGAATTTCCACTCCTCCCCACAAGGCTTTGCCCAGCGTGCACATACACTCAGCACAGCTTTAGGATCACAGGAATTACAGAGCAGTGTTCAGCTGAGGTGCACCAGGAGAAGAAAAATCTGGGAAAACAATGAACAAGCCACCTGCAACCTGCAGCTGTCAGTTTGAGCACCTTACCTGCTCTCCACCAATTGTTTTTAGCAATTTGTCATTCCTCCCAAATAACAATTCCTTCCTCAAATTGCTAGTGCAAGTTTTACTTGGATGCAAGAAGGAATAAATGAACTGTTTACAAGTGGCGGGAACATTTTGTTAATTGGTAGCAGCATGCATGCTCCAGGCTTGGCATTTATCCTCCTGCCTGTAAGCTTCATTAACTTCTGATAAAAGAATAGTTAATTTCTCAGACTCCTTTTTTAGAGTATTTCATTGTTTGAGAATTTAGATCATGGTTTTCTTCCACTTCTGCTTGTGCCTGAATTTTTGCTTTACTTAATGATGTTTAGTCTTCCTCTCTGTTTTATGTGGTGTTTGTAAGCATGAGGGAATGCACTCGATTTTGGGGTTTATTTTAACTGAAACTGATTCTTTTTTGCATAATATCATAAAAATGAAGTTTAGTTTTCATGTGCTTTAGATTTTTCCCTTAAAGATCCTAAAGATCCTTTTGTTTGGCTGTTTTTCTCCAATTTATAATCTCCAATAAATAAATAAATAATAAAATAAAGGGCTGAATTCATTGTGGCCATCCCTTGAGCTTTAGATGGAGTCAGTGTGGCTGGTACAACCAAGGACCTCAGCCAGTCCCTTTTCTGTTGAAATCCCAAATCATCTTTCGAGGGAAGGGAGAATATTAGCTAGCTAGGAAATGCAGGAATGGAGAAACCAACCTGGTCTGTTCTGGAAAACCTTTAAACCAGCCCTTCCCTCTGGAAAAGCAGTGATACTCCAAAAGAACCCAAAGAGCAAAGCTCTGGAACAAACCAACTGCAGCTCCCCTGCTGGAGAGCCCCAGGTGGAACATCAGCCCCCATCCCTGAAATTCCCTGCGTGTCCCTGCTGCCCAGCACAGAGGGGATTTCCTACTTCCACCCTCACAGGGTCCTGAGGAAGCTCTGCATTTCCTGAAACCGGAGCACGAGGTGGTTTCCCCAGGATTTTTCAGGAGGCTTTTGCCTTTCATGTTGCATCAGTTGCTGGAGGCGTTTGTGTGGAATGAAAACATTTGGAAGAAACCCCTTCAGGTCTCTCCTCAGCTTAACTGCTGAGGGTGGGTTTGGGTTTGGGGCTGCTTGGCTGAGCTCGGGGTGAGATCCCTCTCGAGAAGAACGTCTCCTGAGTGCTGTTTGTCTGGCTTTGCTCCCTATCCAGGTACTGTGTGTCTTGTGGGTGTGGAGTTTCACTCACTCCGCATAAATCCCGCAGCGTCACAAGGAGAGAGGGGAGGTGGCAGCCTGGTCCTCCCTGCCCTGGGTTATCAGGGAAAACCAGAAGAATTCAGTCCTGTTGTGTCTGGCCCTACTGACAAAGTTGGGTGCAATCAGATGCTCTACATACCTTGAACTTGGCTGAGAGTGTCAGCTCGAGCCATATAATTAAGCTGGGAAATGAGAGTTCCTTAGAGCAAATATAGAGCTGGGAATGAGTAAGGAGCTTAGGAATACTCCAGATCTGTGGATTTTCATTTACGTCTTTGGGCCTGAAAATGACTCATGTCTCTGGGTAGACATCTTGGCTTTGCTCTCGGAAGAAGCGTCTCTTAGCTTTTATGTGTATTTATGCTCAAGCTTTACAAAAGCCCGTTCTTGTAGGAAAACCTTGGGTGAAAAGCATGTGGCGAGTGCTTCCCAATCCCCCTCTGGCTCTCTCAAATTCCCCAGCCCTGTGCTGAGCGCTGTGCTTGGATCCTTGCGGCGCAGATCCCGCGCCGGGCTGGTCCCGGGGCTCTGCACCCCGTTAATCACAGCCCCGGTGCCTGGCAGCCCCTGCTGCCGTTTCACCTCGTGCCTGGGCTCCAGCCCCGCTCCTGCCAGCAGCTCCCAGCGCCGAGTGCCAGACCTGGCTGCCGTTCAGCTCCCGCTCCTGCTGTAGGAAGCATGCTCAGTGACTTGGAAGGCTGGAAGCGTTCCTGCGCTCTGAATTAAAGGTTTCAAATGAAAGAAACAGCTTATTGTACTTGGGTGCCTTTCTGGGATTCTGCTGGGTTCTGCTCACATGCAGGGCGGTTATTGCTCTGGCAGGGATTTGATCATAAAATATGGGGCTTAATTTTCATGTGCTTCAGATTGTTCCCTTAAAGAAAGATTCCCTTAAAGGATCTAAAGCTGCTTTTGTTTGGTTGTGTGCGTGCCTGTGAGAGCATCCCTTAGCCCTGCCCTTGGGGCTGGCATAGGAGAGGGACATGTGTTTGGGTCGTGTGCCCCTGTGGGTTTGTGCCCGTGGTCCTGGCACGCTGCTGTGCACAGAGCACTTTGTCCTTGTCCCCACTGAGCTCTGGGGTCTGGGACAAGCCAGGCATTTCTGTGTCAGATCTTTCTGGCTGTGCATCCTCAGCGGTTTTCGTGGCAGTGCTGCTTTGCATGCCCTTCCCCAGGCCTTTGCATGATCCTGCAGCCTTCCTGGGCAGGACTTGTGTAAATTAGGCTCTCCAGCAAAGCAACCAGGAGATTTGTAGAAGCGGTTTTTTCCCAGGGAGAGCCCTCTCCAAGCGAGAAATCCTGCTGGGGGATGGGAGCTCATCCCACAAATCCCGAGACTGGAACTGCTCGCTCGCAGGGGTGTTTCATGGTGGGGAGGAAGATACTAAAGGCTGAAATTTGATTTAGAAGCAGCAGGGCAGATGTTCCTCTGCCAGGCAGAGCAGCTTTTTCTCTCAGCTGTTTTCTCCATCAAGGTTCACTCTGCCTTTTCTCTCCTGTTCCTCCTGGCATTCCAGAAAAGATTCCCGTCCTTGCTGTCTGTGTGTGGATGAAACAGGGTGCCCAGTGGATTTGAGGACAGGTGGTTCTTAGTACAGAAGTGTCTCCACCTTTGGAGTCTGCTGGTTCTACAGTCCATGCCCAAAGGAGCTGGGAGCTGCCAGCACCAGGGAGGTGGGGGGAAAATCTTGGGAGAGTGGAGAGCAGCTGACTGGAAGCACTTAGACTTGTTTAAACTCCATTAGTGTAGCGTTACAGAGCACTTCTGGTTTAAAACAGATAAATAAACACCCCAATTGTGAGAAGCCTGTCACTACCCCCCATTCCCATCCCTGCTGAGGTTTATCTGCCCTGCTGTAGGGAGCTGCTGTGTGGATAATGCAGCTGGGTCAGTGACTTCTCTTTCCCCTCTGCCAGGTTGCGATCAAGATCATTGACAAGACTCAGCTGGATGAAGAGAATCTGAAGAAGATATTTAGAGAAGTTCAGATCATGAAGATGCTTTGCCACCCACATATCATCAGGTTGTACCAGGTAGGAGCATTCTGCCATGGAGTTCCCATCCCTTGGCTCCACACTGTGCAGTAGCACTTCCTCCAGAGCTATCCCTCAATTCCTTCTACATGGAACTGGGAAAGCCCTTTATGTTTTCAAGGTCTCACAGTGCTTTGATTGGAGGGGCGGGGGGAAAGTGTAGCTAATCCTTCTCCTTTCTGGGACATCATGCTTCCTCTGTGGGCTGGCCTCCTGCCACTTGTTTATGGCCATTGTGTGCTTCTCAGTTTCCCAGTTGAAACCGGATGCAGGTTCCCCTTCTCACTTTAAGGGAAGGAGTAAATCTCACCCTGGAGCAGGACTGAGCTCTCCTCTCCCTGCCCAGCTCCCTGTGGCCCCCAGGCCCTGCTGATCTGCTCAGCCCTTTCCTGGAAGGGGTTCAATACTGGCAGCAGACCTGCTTTTGAATATTGTTTGCAGACTTCTTTTCCAGCTTGTTTGACCTTTTTTTTTGTCTGCAAACAAAACCCCCAGAGGCAGAAGCCACGTGGTGTGCCCTTTACACAGGTAGCTGGTTGTGCCCCTCTGTGAGGAGGGTGCTGCAGCAGAGTGATGGGAGCAGAGGAATAAAGGACTCCCATCTGTGCTTGAGAGATATGAACATTTACTGGACTCCAAAGAGTTAAAACTGAGTAGAAATTACAGAGGTTAATGTTTAGCTCCTTTGGCCAAATCATATGTGAGATGCTTAGAGGTTCTGTGGCACTTTCAAGGTACCCAGGGAGTGCTTCTTTTCAAACTTACTCCTTAAACCTTTTTTTTTGAGCCAGAAAACCTTTTAAAACCTGTTTCATTCCAGCTAAAGCTTTTGGTGTGATGCTGAAGAGGTGACACCTGGGGCTTGGCTTTGTTTAGAGTGAAAGAAGAGCAGGGTAGCAGCCTTGAGAAGTCTCCCAGGCTACTGGAACAGGGCAAGACCTGGGAGCAAATGCTAAAGGGAGGGAAAACAGCAGGAGGAGGGAGGTGCAGGTGAAGTGTTATGTGTAGTTACAGATTCAGTGTTTGAAACTTGCTGTTTCATCCTTACAGTCCCCAGTTCCTGTCATTCCTGCACGTGGCTCTGGGAAGCAGGGGAAGGTTTTGGTTTGGATTTGATGAAAGCAGTTCTGTGTGTTACAGGAGGAATAAAGGGGGTTTTAGAGCTGTTTCTCGTTGCACTCAGCAGTCTCCTTATGTGTCACTTCTCTGTCCTTGTGTGCAGGTTATGGAGACGGAGCGGATGATTTATCTGGTGACAGAGTATGCCAGTGGAGGGGAAATATTTGGTAAGTACATTTATTGCATTCTTTAATCAGATAATGCACTTGGTCAACTACAGTAAACTGAAAATAGCCGCCACACTCTCTTGTTTCAGCCGAGAGGTGCCCTTCAGCCTGCAAACTTTCCATTGACAAGAGGAGTAAAGGAATAAAGGAGACCAACTCGATGGAAAAATAGCCCCCATAACCTCTGTTTCTTCTTTGGGTTTCATTGACAGGTGGTGCTGCTCCTCTTTCATGCTCACTTTGGGATTAAAGACGTTGGAAATAGTCATGCAGTTGGATTTTAGTGTTGCTGAGTGCTTTGCTTCCCAGCAAGTTACATGAACCTTGTTGATGACAGTGGAACTGTTGGGATGTGTCAGTAGCTTTCATAGACGCAGGCAGTCCCGCAGTTCTGGAGGGTTTTGTGCTCAAAACCGTGTCTTGTCTTCTCTTCTGATATCTGATGTTATCTTAGCCAGCATTGGTTACATTCCTTCCAAGCACCATTGTCCCAGAGAGTTTTGGCTGAGTGTTCTTGACCACAGGAGCTGTTCCTGAAAGGGAAAAAAGTATCTGTGCAGCACAGCTGAAAGAACTGCAGGCTGATTTATTCATTTGTTTGGTGAACAATAGCAAAACTTATAGAAACAGGAATTTACTTGTACACTGGAATTTTGTACTGGGTGACAGAGTCAGGATTTTGCAACGTTGGTCTGTACTGGCTTTGCCAATATGAGCCTCCAAAAAGGGGGAAAATCCTGTGTGCTTGAATTAGCTTTAATCAAGGAAGTGAGGACAGTCACACATGGCCTGTCAGCTCCTAGGAACACTCCCCCTGTCCTCGTCAGTCATTGCAGAAGATTCACTTTTGATTTTACTTCTCATTTCTCTGGAGGAGAAGCTGAGCTGTAGTAAAAGATGAAGCTTTTAGTGAAGCAAGAGAAGCCCAAAATTAAGGAAAATAAAAGCTGAAAATTGCTGGTTTCCAGCCACTCCAAACTGCCACCAGTTCCTCAGTCCCTCTGTAGATGGTTGCCATGGCTTCTTGTCAATATTGTCCATGTCCTTTGGATTTCTCCCTGAGAAGGTGACAGCCGAAGGGGAAGCAAGTGACAGCTGATGTTTGGGAAGTGTGGATTGCCTGATGAAAAACTGACTGGCTGAGCCTTCCAGTTGTTTATTCAAATATGAATCATGGTGCTGGACACACTCAGCAGTTCCAAAGGCTTGTGAAATTCACCTTCCCATGCACAGCAAAATCACCTGCACATGTCCTGGAGTTGGCTTGGATGTGTATCACCACAGAAAAGTATAAATCTCTTTTTACTTTTTCTCTCTCTTCTGTTGAATTTGGCAGGGATGGGCTCATCTTTTTTTAAATCCAGAGCTATGTGCAAGCTCACATACAAACTTGGAATGAATTCTTTGGTTACAAAAATAGCCTTCTGCGTGAGTCGAAGTGAAAACCTAATTGCTTTCTGAAAGATCTTCTGCTGTAGTAAATTCAGCTCATTAGCATGGCTAATTTCCATGTTGCTGCCCAGCATTTTATCCTCACTGATGGCTGGGAGCAGCCAGCTCTGTAACAGCATGAGGCTTCTGCAGACCCAAGCCCAGAGGTCGTGCCTCCCTACCCAGTTTTGAGGATTTTTGGGCACTGCCCTCAGTGCTAGAGCAGAGGGCAAAACTCAAGTCTCAGCTTTTTGTATTCAGAGTTTCCTGAGGAGCCATTAAGACTTTGTTCTAACAGCGGAAGCAGTTTGCAGGGAGGAAACAGGAGCCCATTCTGGGGAGGTTTCCTTGCAGTCCTTGCATCTCCAGCACCGAAGGGTCTCACGTCCTTGCGTGGTGCAGACAAAGTCGATGGCAGCGTGGGCAGCCGGGCTCTCCTGTTGGGTAAAACCTCACCTCATCTCAGTGCCTGTCCCTCCTGGGTCAGCTGGGCTTGTTGGGAATGGCTGGATGTGCTGCAGGGATGGTGTGTGAGGTGTGTGTGGCCAGTGCAGCCGCTGTCACCGTGCCTCTTAGTGGCCACTGGGGGTTCTCTGTGAAATGGGCCTGTGCTGAGACTCTTCAATCTTTATTTTGTCATGTCTTAACACCTGCTTGATGTAGGCTTTAAAATGTAGTGCTGGAGGGTAAGGGGGGCTGACAGCTGTGGTTTTCTGGATGCCAAATGCCCAGAGTGAGGCTGAGTGCAGCCCAATAGAACCAGAGTTGCAGCGCCGTGCCATTGTGAACCACAGATTTTGTGAGGAGCACATCTTAAATTGCTTCTGTGATGCTTTCAAAACTTCCCAAGGCTTAAAGGGCACCGAAGAGCTGTCAGTATTTCCCAGGCAGTGCTAGAGGTCAGAGCTTTCAGCAGCAAGAGCGATGGTTTCTCTAAATGGCCACAGTCAGTCCGTGCTGGCCGCGTGTCTGGGCTGTCCCTGCCCGGCTGAGCTCTGCAGGGATCCTGGGTCAGCACCTGGGAGGGCTGCACCACCTGTTTATCCAAAGTTCCAGTAAAAGGGCTGAGCGCTCCTTCGGCGGCCAAGCTGTGCCGTAAGAGTCTTTGATTCATCTCTTACTGGAAATGCTTTGATAATTCACTTTGTTTGCGCAGGGACCAGGGACAGGCCTTGGGTTTGCTGTGGGCTTGAGCAGCCAAATGTAAATTGTTATTTTTGTCCCTGTCCGTGTTTTGCGTGTGGTTGGGTCGCTGGTTTGACATTATGAAGAAATGAATGTCTCCTTTTAAACATAGGGTGGTCTCTATTCCAGGTCCCTCGAGTGTCCTTTTTTGAGGTCAGATGGAATATAGTCTAAAAATCTGGTCTGCTTTCAGCTGTTTACTATGAAAACTGTAAATAATCTGCAGTCCTCACTGACGGAGTATGGGTTCTTGGTTGATTATAAAAAAAAAAATCACAGGAAATTTAGAAAATTATCATCTGGTTGATGTGGTTACCACGTCTGCCCTGTCTCCCCACCGCCCGCCCGCTTGTCCTGGGCATCGCGAGCATAAACTGGGCAGACACATTAAACAGTGTTGTGGTGCCTGTCTCTAGAAGGTCAGACTGCTTCTGACATCACAAGGTCACCAAATTCACTGGAAATGTGACTTAATCCCCCACACAGAGGAGATGTGAAGCTTCATCAGCATTTGTTTTCCAGACAGAAAGCAGCTTAAAAGCACGAGGCGTCTGTCCAGAGGCGGGGAGTGGAAACTCGTGTGTCAGTGCTCTCTGAACCAAAGGTGATTTTTCCCCAGTGTAGGATTGGATTGTTTTTTTTAACACAGAGAGCAGCGTCAGGTGCTTCATATAAGTGGGGAGAGCAGTGACTGATGTCTGTAGGGGTTGTGCAAGGAAATGATGCATTCCTTCCCCTCTGGAAGACACCCAGAGGAGCATCGCTGTGCACGAGCAGTGTGGTGACACTGGCTCAGCCCAGCCAGGCTCTGGGTGCTCTGGCACGCTCAGAGCAGGGTGCTGGCTCCCAGCTCAACACCCAGGTCAGCTCTGTAACCTCCACTGCATGGGAGGTTTGTGCAGACTAAGCTCTCAATGGTTAATTTTGGCATACAGTTGCCCTTGGTGGTATGTGAAGTATTCTGTAGCCTCATTGTTTCTCTCCTTCCTCTGGAGCTGGTGCAGAAATGTCAGTGAGCTCGGAGTGCAGTGCCTACGTGCAGAGCATGGGCCTCCACTCCCAGTTCTTCATCAAAAGTGAAATTTCACGCCTAACCTAAAAAGGGCTTTTTGCAGCCTAAGCAGGACTGGCTGGGCAGAGGGGCAGCAGAGTTTTCTGGCTGAGAGGCGTGGGGCAGGGGGTGCCCCAAGTGCCAGCACTAAATGCGGGTGTCACCAGCTGTGCCGGGACTGGTGAACTTGGTTTGGGCAGAATTGCACTTAGGAAAGCCTTGCAGAAAGACACCTGCTGCAGTAGCTGGGTTTGCTTTCTTGCCTGCAGGAGAATTGCTAAAATATTTCGGAAATTGTTGAGAGATTGGAGCCTTGTGCTTTGTTTCAAGGGTACTTTCTGCACGGACAGGCCAGCTCCCAAATCCCAGTGGAGCAGAAGGTGTGAATGACCTTGTTTAGGAGCTGAGCTATTACCTGTTGATCAGTGGCTTAAATTGGAGCAGCCCTTGCTGTGCTCTGCTGTCAGTCTCCTTAGAGTAACTAATTTATGACCATGCAAATGCCTTAATGAAATACGATGGGGCAATTTGAGATGGTGACTTTGCTTTGCCCAGTGAGCGAGCTGAGGGTCAGAGCTGACTTGGTGATGGTTTTCCTTCTCCAACCCTGGTTCACATTTGCTTACGGAATAAGTTTATCCGATGAACAAGACTTAATTGACAAGTTCTTTGAAAAACACCTCGAGTCTGTTGCACAACATGAGTGGGCAAAGGCAGAAGTAGGTTGCTGTGCAGTCAGGAGCAGCACAACTGCTTTGATGGATCTTGGTAATTAGTATTTACTGCGAGTCAATTATGTCGCAGGTATTTTAATGAATGGGTGACTGGGGAAAAACACAACCACCTGATGAGAAACCTGCACAAGTGATTTATTGTTATTATTTTCAAGAACAGATATCCGTATTGAGCCCCCAGTTTAATGGAGTTTAGGGAGGGATGTGAATCATTTCAGCCTAATTTTGGCCAGAGATGTTTTGAGGCCAACTCGATGGCCCGACCAAGGGGTTACAACCTCCTGAAGTGAGGCTTCCTTTCTCTGCCATTTCTGCTGCCTGTCTCCTGCCTGTCCATCCCTACCCATGGACAGTGGCTTCTGTGAGCCTGGTGCTTCCAGGTTTTAAGTGGATTGAACTTCAGCTGGGTCACTGCTGTGTGCCTGCCTTTGTGATCTCTTGGAGAGGCTTTTCCTGTCCATGTGTGCAGTGCTGGCTTCCAAGGAAAGCCCAGCTGGCAACAAACATTACCTTTGAGTGAGAGTACAGGCTTTCAGCAAAATATTTGGGAGTGCTCAGATTTCCGTAGTGGAGGCCAGCTCCATTTTTATAATGAAATGCTTTCTTGGATTTCGCAAGGATGTTGTTGCGTGGATGCACAGAGAGGGAGGATGTTAAATCCCTCCTGCAGCTGCTGGTAGCTGTGCTGGCTGGAGAGCTGAGGTGAGCAGCTGCTTGTGGCTGTGACTACCTGGGAGCTCGCTGGCTCCAGCAGGAGTTATCTTTGAGGCATGTTTGACCAAAGACACGTTTCCTGTGAAAAACCAGGGGGAAGGAAGGATGGCACGTGGCCAGGAAGCTGCACCCCTCGAGGTGATGGTACCAGGCTTGGGGTCTGACTGAGGGCAAAGGCTGGAAAAGCTTCACTTTTATTTTGATGTAGAAAAAGACTTTAAAACCTTCACCCTTGTGTATAAAACAGTTCTGATTTTCCAGGCATCCCCTCAGCTGTCCTCTATATAAATTTAATTTCAAAGCCTTTCACTCAGAGCCAGCCCAGGCGAGGATCAGTTGGCAGCGGTGTGCCCGATCCCTGCTTGTGCCTCTTCCGTGTCTGCTGCTGGAGCTGGGAACCACACTGTGCTCACGTTGTTCCCACCTCCCCAGCCCTGTCCAGGAGCAGGAGGAGCCCCTGTGTCCATAACCCTGTGTTCTCCTTCCCCTCACAGATCACCTCGTGGCCCACGGGCGCATGGCCGAGAAGGAAGCCCGGAGAAAGTTCAAGCAAATTGTGGCTGCTGTCAACTTCTGTCACTGTCGTAACATAGTCCACAGGGATCTGAAGGCAGAAAATCTCCTCCTGGATGCAAACCTGAACATCAAAATAGCAGGTGAGCTAAGCTGAGCGGTGTGGGAGGAAGGCAGCTGCTCTCAGGAGTTAATAAATGTAGGCACTGGCTGCTTCCAGGTATTCAGGGAGAAGGAAACGCGGTGCAGCTAAAGGAAGCTTTGGATTTCTGTGTGGCCTGCTGCCCAGAGCTGGAACTGCCAGGTTGTAGCCAGGAGATTTATACCTCCCTTCAAATAGTGCAAAGTAAAAGAAGAAGGAAAAAAAGGCAAGTTTGGCTTCCCAGGCTGTAGGCACTGCGGCATTCACTCCTCTGGGTGATGGGTGAGACAGTATCACAAAACTGAGCTTGTTCTGAGTCCTGCTGCCGGTTCAGGGCTTCTTCAGAGCAGGTCAGGCTAGGTGAGAGAGCAGGAATGGCAAAGTAGAGATGACAAGGTGGATGGTGGAGCAGTGAAGGGGAAGCTGCGCTCCTGGAATCGTTCTCGATGTGGAGTGACAGAGCCAGAGTGGCCCTGGTGCTCTGGGGCTTTATTCCCTGCAGGGACAGAAGCTGAGGTAGCTGAGCACACAGGCCCTCACTGCCTGCTCCCAGAGTTTGGCAGGCCAGTGGGGTTTTTATGTCACTAACTGCCCTTCCAGAGAGCTTCTTCCCTGGGCATTTCTGTCCTGACCTAACACAGAGCTGCATGTCTGTGATCCTCTGACATGAGACTGAGCCTTGGCTCATCTCTGGGGGATGCTGACTAGACTTGACTTTATTGGGCTTGGTGGGATTATGACCAATTGAACAAGATTTAACACTGAAGAGTTGGACTCAATCCTTGTGGGTCCTTTCCAAATCAGAATATTCTGTGATTCTGCCCTGGTCATCTCATTTCATGGGCTTTAGAAGTGGTAGATCTTGTAGTCACATTCAACTCTCCCAGAGCCTAGAGCACCTTTGGAAAGCACTTGGTTGCCCCCTCTCCAGCAGCCTTCCTGGGTGAGATTGTTGTCTTTTGCAAGAGTTTGTAACTTTTTTTTTGTGTATTTTTTTTTTAAGTGCTGAGGGCTACAAAACTTTTCAGTCTGAGCAATTTTATGTCTGGGAGGTGGGAAATACTCCTGTGTCTAGATAGCATCTTGAAGAAAGGAAGCAGTCTAGCTCGTTGTTGCTGTTGTCTCGTGTACCATCCGGAGGTGTTAGATTAGAGTTCAACACTGTGGTAAAATCATCAGCAATTTCTTATGCTTCCCTCATACTCCATCTGTGAGGAGGGAGTGGGGAAGGAATAGGAAGGAGAGATGGACTTCATGGACTTCCCTCTGGTGCTTAACAGTGTGAACCATGTCCTCCTTGGCACAGGGATGATAACCTGCTCCTCACTGTTCTGGGAGCAGGAGATAAGTGACACACACATCGCTGATGGAGCAGGGGGGCAGCTCCTTGGAGCAGGAGTGGAGGGGTTGTGGAGCTCAGGGAGAGGCTGCTGGGGAGGTCTCTGAGCAGCACTTTCTGGTGTTTCATGCAAAGGCTGCACTAATGGTTTGAGGCCATCTTGTGTTCACGGGAAAAATCCGCTCTGTGTGGAGGGGGAGGGTGCCTGGCAAACAGGGAGAAGTTAAAAACTAACCCAGGTGGAAACTGGAATTCAGCTGGATTTGGTGGAGAAATGCCCACATGAGCAGGCTGAGAAGCTCTGGAAATTGTGAAAACCTTTTTTTATCTAAGGGAGTTGGAAACTTTTCCTTCCAAATCTGTGCTCCCAGAATGACTCCAGGAGATAGTCCCCACCCTGGTGGTGGCAGTGTTTGCCTTGGCAGGAGGATGCTGTAGTGCTTTGAAAAGTAGCCTGGAAAAGCTGATTTATGGTATAGGATTTTCCAAGTATTAAGTTTTCTCCCTATAACTCATCAATTACAACTTGACACCAGTTCTTCCATTGTTTCAAGAGCAAAAAAAAAAGTGATAGCAACAGATCTGGTTCACAGCAGACCTCCCAGGAGAAATGCTACAGAAATGCACACACCAGTTACACTGGTGGAAAACCAGCTGAACCTTCACTGCCAAACCCGTTAACTGTGTCTAACTCAAACTTAGCAGCTTTTCAGACTCTCATCAGTGCAGATTTTCTGGCACCTTCCACCTGACATCCATTTGCAGCTTTAAATCCCTTGCCTGGCATTAGGCAGGCCCCAGCTCTCAGCCTGCAGCCCCGGGGTGGGCAGTGCTGCTGCTCTCGCTGGTGGTCACTGTTTGGGCTGGTTTTTGATTGATTGCTGCCTCGCAATTTTCCCGTAAACAGCCAGATCCCAACGCTGTGACCCTCGCTCTCATTTTTCCCATGGATGCTTTTTCTCCAGTGTACCTCTCAGAGTCTGAGTCAGTAGCTGCTGGCACTGCGTTCCCTGTGCTCCCAGCTGGAGAGTTCAGCCAGCAGTTGATGATTGCTAAACACCCCAGCCTTCCCGGGTATGGTTTCGGAGAGGAATCTGATCTATGCATCGCTTTGCATTCGTCCGCAGGAGTCAGCTGCTCCTTCCCCTCCTCAGGATGAAATCCCTCTTGGGCAGAGACTGAAGCCACTCCCTGAACTCTGCTCCAAGGAAACTTGAGGGACTGGACCCACTGTTGTGTAGCAGAGATGTTTGTTTTAAATATTTTCCCTGTATCACATCATTGTGACTCACCTTGCTGCTCAAAAATGCCTCTTTCCCTCTGCATCTGTTTGTGGAATGAGACCTGATTGCTCCCTGAGGATTTGGATTTATGCATCTCCTTGGCCATAGATTTTAAGAAAGTTTATTTAAGTTGTAATTTGTGTTTTTGTTTGATTTAGATTTTGTGCTTAGTTGCTCCAGGGTTTTCAAGTCCTCCCGTGAACTTTCTTTGGGTTTTTTAAGCCCTGCTGTTTTCCCCAGCCTTGACCTCAATCCCGCAGCGCAGGTGGGATCTGGAAGCTGTTCCCAGCCTGGGAGCAGTGTCCCTGTACAGGATCTGCTGGCTCCAGCTCCCTGCAGAGCCCAGCAGCCTGCCTGCCCTGAGCCCAGGAGGGGCTGGGCACAGCACATCCCTGCACGGGGAGAGCTTCCACCCCGAGAGCCGGGGCAGAACACAGCTCTGGGACCCGCTGGCCCCGTTCCCTAAGGACAGACTCTGCATTTTCCCTTCTCCTCACCTCCTCTCCTGTCCAAAAGAGCTGTGAATCCCTGGATGAATTTCAGCACGATGGGGAAGGGGTGAAGTTTCCCAGCTGACCAATCTGCAGGAAGCAGAGGAGGGTGCAGGGGGCAGCTGTTGCGTGTCTGTTCCGAGGCTGCGGCGCTGCCAGCTGGCATGGCACAGCCCTGGAATGGCATGGACCTGGAATGGCACAGCCCTGGAATGGCACAGCCCTGCCCCTGCTGCTGACACTGGCTGTGAGCTGTGCAGCAGAGTGGGGAGCACCTCGGGCCTCTCACCTGAGCAGGGCTGGAGCTGCTCCCGCCTGTGCACTCCTTGGTGGTTCCCCAGGTGTACAAGGCCCACTCCTGTACTTACCAGGACAAATAAAAGTAACTAAACTAGGATAACTTGCTCAATATATGGGAAATGCCAAAATTCCGCAGTCATAAGGAGTTTATGTCTAAACCTGGTACAAATGTTGTGTTTTGGGAAATCCATCCAGTGCTGCAGCGTTTGTTGCCGGCTCCGGTGGCCGTAACTCAGGCACTTGTTACACATCCTGCTTTGAACGTGAGACAGCAGCTCAAAGCTTGCAGAGGTGGAAAAAACAATTGTGCAGCTGTGTGCTATTTCCCTGGAATTGTCCTCCAAAGGCTGACTGGAGGTTTAGATGGCTTCACTGCCAACAGTAAAAACCCAACGGGCATGTAAGTGCCTTGTTTTGATTCCACAGTGCCTTTAAAGAACATTTGCCATCTCTGCTCTGTTCTGAGGTGGGGTTGGGGCAGCCTGGTGTGTACTCCAGGTGTTTCCACAGGAACAGGCTGCATAAGGTATTCTCCACATGCATAAATCATCTCCACAGTGAGCATTTCCTCCCTGCAAAGGGACAGGGAGAAGGAATTCTGTGCCCCTCTGGAGCTGAGCTGGCAGGAGCAGTGCCAGGTGGTCTGCTGGGTTCTGCAGATGCTGTGCAAAGGAGGAGAGGAGTCACCTGAGATTAGGTCATGGAAAATCCTGTAAGGAGAGCAGCAAGAGGGAGCAGGGACTCACCAGTTAGTGCATTCTGGGGAGTGCTGGTGGGATTTTCCTGCCTCTGGCACAGACCTGTTGGCCATCACTGGTGATGCTCACTTGGAATTCAGTGTGGAACTGGTAATTAATTGGTAATTAACCGGCAATATTGGGTAATCTTGAATGTGTTAGAAAAAACATGTGGACACCTCAGAACTCTTCTCTGGGACTGTGATTGCTTCAATTCAATTGAGAAGAAAGAAAGGAAGGAAACTTCTTTCTTTTTCCAAGAACCAGCTCCCTTCTCCTGGATCCAGACTGGTTTCCTTGCCCTTTGCAGGGCAGGTCCCAGCTGTGAGCCAGGGGGAGGCAGATTAATTAACAGAAAATGCCATTAGTGCCCACATAAGCTGATGGTTGGCTGCCTGTGAGGTGAAGACCTTTCAGGATTTGTTATTTGCTCTCAGTGAAGGATTTGACTCTGTTGGTAGAGCTGCCCACCATGACCAAAGTTTGCAGCCCCTGTAGTGCTTTCTGGAAAAATCAGAATTCTCATTCTTTTTCCCTTTGCAGTCTGTCCTTGCTGGCACTGCCCAGAGCCCAGGGCACTGGGGAGGTTTGGAGTTGCTACCCCTGGAGGTGTCCGAGGAAAGACNTCCCTTTGCACTCTGTCCTTGCTGGCACCAGGGAGGTTTGGAGTCACCACCCCTGGAGGTGTCCGAGGAAAGACTGGACGTGGCACTCAGTGCTCTGGGCTGGTGACAAGGTGGGGATGGGGCACAGGTTGGACTCAATGACCCTGGAGGTCTTTTCTAACCTCAGTGATTCCATTTCCAGAGTCTGTGTACCAGTTACCCATTACAGGATGGTACGTGACCATACCAGACTCAGCAAGTTGCTGAAATACCATTTGTTCAGGACAGTTGGAGTGAATCACATTCCTCTCATCACTTCTCTTTGTTCTTTCAGATTTTGGGTTCAGCAACATCTTCACCCCTGGCCAGCTCCTTAAAACCTGGTGTGGGAGTCCTCCCTATGCTGCTCCAGAGCTCTTTGAAGGCAAGGAGTACGATGGGCCAAAGGTTGATATTTGGGTATGTGAAGAGCCTCTTTCTCTCTGACTTTGATCTGATTTTTGCTCTGTTTGTTTGGCTTTGCTTCCTAAGAGCTCAGTACATGTCTTGGAGAAAAGCCCTGACACAGCAAAAAGCGTTTTCCAAAGAAGCGCTTCCAGAGCTGCATTCTGGCTACTACATCCTGTATTTTCCCCGTGGGGAGGTGCCAAAAGCCTGCATTGCCCAGAGATGGATTTTTCACTCCGTGTGGCGTTGCTGACTGGGTTTGTTTTGGGTGCAGAGCCTCGGCGTGGTGCTGTACGTGCTGGTGTGCGGGGCCCTGCCCTTCGACGGGAGCACCCTGCAGAACCTGCGCGCGCGGGTGCTCAGCGGCAAATTCCGCATCCCCTTCTTCATGTCCACAGGTAAGGGGGCACGCGGGGGGCTTTCACTACACCTCCCTCAGTTCTGGCTTTTTACAGCGTTGTGGGGCATGAATTTCCAGCAACAGCCCCGTCAGAGAGGAGCGTTTGTGTCCTGCTGCTGCAAAACTACTTTGATAATAAATCTTGGGTGTGAAAAGTGTGATTAATTGTCATATAAAATCAGCTTAAGAAAAAGTCACTTGTAGGTGCTTGGTTGCCTGCTGTCAGGTTAAGGAACAATTTTGCTTGGAGTTTTCCAGCTGAAGACTTCCTTGCTTGCTGTCTTATCTGGGGAAGAGGTTCTTTCTGTGCAGAAAATTCTGCTAAAATGTGGAGCTTTCAAAGCAAACTTAGATCCCAGGCTAAACAGGAGAGCCTCAGCAGTCCCTCTTGGTGACAGCACAGGTGTAATGCGATGGCACAGCTGTGGAGGGGAGAACATTCTAAGGGTCCTTTGCTCTCAACCTCCAAAAGCCACTCACATCAGGATGGGGAGGGACAGGGTGACAGGGCTCTGTGTAGCCAGGGTGGCTTCCCTCCTTCCTAGCCCAGGGGAATCAGTGTCTGCAGCAGTGGGGACCCAGCAGGTGTGAAGTGCAGAAGAGAAGCAGTATTTCTGTGAGGTGACTTTCCAGAGGGGAGCTTGGAAAGGGAATGCTGCAGCAGCCGTGTCCCTCCCCGTGGGTGACCCGGCCTCTCTTCCCTGGCAGAGTGTGAACACCTCATCCGCCACATGCTGGTGCTGGACCCGAGCAAGAGGCTCTCCATGGAGCAGATCTGCAAACACAAGTGGATGAAGCTGGGGGAGGCTGATGCAGAGTTTGACAGGGTGAGCAGCAGCGGGCAGGGTCTGCTCAGTGACTCAAACGGGCTCTGGGCACGTGGTGCTGCACTGTTGGTTCTGCTCTTTGGCAACACTCATTCCCAGGCGTGGCCTTTCCCTTTTCTGCGTCTCCTGGCCTTGCTCTCCACATCACTCCTTATCTACGTACGTTTTTGTATCTTCCCCCGTGGCACTGGGAGCTTGGGGCAGTGGATTTGGGATCGGTTGCCATCAGACCTCAGCCAGCTGCAGCCAGAGCCCGGCGCTTGGGCTCTTCGGAGCGCTGTGACTCATCAGTGTGCCTTTGGGAATGTCAGCTCTGACTCTGTGCCTGTGCCCTCACAGCTGATAGCAGAATGTCAGCACCTGAAGACCGAGAGGCAGCTGGAGCCGCTGAACGAGGACGTGCTGCTGGCCATGGCAGACATGGGGCTGGACAAGGAGCGCACGGTGCAGGTGAGGCCTGGCGAGCCCTGCCTGCCCCTCTTGCCGATCAGCGGCTGCCTTTGGTGGCAGCTGAGCGGCCCCAGCACAGTGTAAAACGTATTTTCTCACTGCCCAAGAGGAAGTGACCGCTCTGCTCTGCCTTGCAGTCGCTGCGAGCCGACGCGTACGATCACTACAGCGCGATCTACAGCCTGCTCTGCGACCGCCTCAAGAGGCACAAGAACCTGCGCATCGCGCCCTCGCCCAGCGTCCCGCGCACCATGACCTTCCCCACCTCGGCCAACATCCAGGTGCATCCCCTTTGCCAGTGTTCTCCCAGCCCTGCAAGGCCAGCCAGTCCCTTACCTGCTAAACTCAGACTTGCTCGTGGGTGTCCACACCCTGGCTGGAGTGTCCAAATGTTCCTCGTCTGAGAATTTGGTGTGTGCTTAGGGTGCCCTAATCCTGAGGCTAGGAACAGTTTGTGTGTTGCTGAACATCCTTCAGACAGTCTTTGCTTCCTTAGTGACAGAGGGGAGGGAACTGAGGGAGTTATTGGGAGCTGGAGTTCCTAGCCCAGGGCTGCTGTGTGATGCTTCCTCCCCACCTTGTGCTGCTGATGGAGCAATGAGCACTTGCTTTGGGAGAGGCCAGGTCAGAAGGGAAGCAGAAGAGATGCTGAACCTGCCTGAACAGAAGGAAGGGGGGTAAATGAGGCAACCTCTTGAGAATAAAGAGCTCTTCACTGGCTCCAGGGTCACCTCTCTGTTCCAGGTGCCTAGGGCTGCTGTTAATCCAGCAGTTTTTGTAAAGAAATGCTGTGTTTATGTCTTCTCATCCTGATCTCTCCACTCAGCAGACAGAACAGACAGGCAACACCATGAACATCAACGTGCCTCAAGTCCAGCTCATCAACCCTGAGAACCAAATTGTGGAGGTGAGGCACATCCCCATGACCCCTGGCGAGCTCTTTCTCTGGCTCACATTGAAGCTTTTCCTTTGATCCTCATGTTGCATTTCAACATCTCCAATGTTTGTCGTGCCCAGACTGATGGAACAATGAACTTGGACAGTGATGAAGGGGAGGAGCCATCGCCCGAGGCTCTGGTCCGCTACCTGTCCATGAGGAGGCACACAGTGGGGGTGGCTGACCCACGGTGAGTACTGCACTCCAGCCTGGACATCCACTCCCAGCATGGCACTTTGGTCCTTCTGGGCCTTCCTTTTAATGTCCCAGTCCCCCTGCACAGCTTGGTCAGTATTTTAGATGGGGATGAGGTACTTTCTTCCTGCCCTTCCTGCTCTGGGTAAGCTGTGCATTGGGTCAAGGCAAGTGTCTCACCTGACTGCACTGCTCTCATGTCCAAGGGGAAGTTTTTGTGATAAATGCCATCGAGGTTAATGCCCAAAAGCTAATTCTGCCAAATCTCAACATGGAGGGGAAAAAAGTGACAAATGAAACCAAAGAGTGGCTTGGCTGCTCTGTGTGACCATTTTCCAGAGCAGTAAGAAGCTTTCTGTGAAGGGAAGCTGGGTGTACTGGGTCTGCGAGGGGTTTCCTCACACCATGGCTAATTCCCCTCTCCAAATGTGACTGTACAGGACGGAAGTCATGGAAGACCTGCAGAAGCTCCTGCCTGGCTTCCCCCGTGTCACTCCTCAGGCTCCATTCCTGCAGGTGACCCCGAATGTGAACTTCATGCACAACGTGCTGCCCAGGCAGAACCTGCAGCCCACGGGGCAGCTGGAGTACAAGGTACTGCCCCTGATCCCTGCTGTGCTCTGTGCCCTGCCAGGTGTGAGGGGTGCTTGTGCTCCCTCTGTTTGTCACTCCTTGGACTGCATAAGCCTCAAGAATTACTCTCTTTATGTAGGATTCCAATTGGTTCTCTAAAGTAGGTTTAGATCAGATATTAGGAAAATATTCTTTACTGTCAGAGTTGGTGAGGCAGTGGAAGAGGTTGCCCAGAAAAGCTGTGGATACCTCATCCCTGGAAGAGTCCAAGGCCAGGCTGGATGGAGCTCTGAGCAACCTGGGACAGTGGAAGGTGTCCCTGCCCATGGCAGGAGGTTGGAATGAGATGATCTTTAAGGTCCTTTCCCACCCAAACCATTCTGTGATTCTGTGAAAAAGCTGAAGAACAAAAGAGCAGTGCAATATGAAATTAATAAACGGGCTAGGGAAAAATAGGACTGTGCTGCCTGGCTTTGAGCTGCAGGTTGCAGCCTGCCTGGCAGCTAAAGCAGCATGCAGGGAGCTGCAGAGTTCAACCCTGCTCATCCCCTGACGCTGCCTGCCCTGCCCCACATCCCCCCGAGATGCTGCTGACATCCCTGAAGCCCCGAGGCCTGCTCTCCTCGTGCCGTGTGACCCGTGGCCGGGGTGGCTGACGGCACTGTGTGTGTTTGTGTGTTTGTGTGTGTGTGTGTGTGTTGCAGGAGAACTCCCTGCTGCAGCCCCCCACCCTGCAGCTGCTGAACGGGATGGGCCCGCTGGGCCGGCGCGCGTCGGACGGCGGGGCCAACATCCAGCTGCACGCGCAGCAGCTGCTCAAGCGGCCCCGGGGCCCCTCGCCGCTCGTCACCATGACGCCAGTGAGTAGCACGGGGAAGGCAGAGAGCTTAAAAATATCCCCTCCCGCAGGCAGAGGTGGCTGTGCCCAGGTCGCAGCGGGCGGGATGTGCCTGCTCCTGCTCGCTGCCTGCTCCTGCTCCCCCTAGCAGGATTTGCTGCGCTCTCCTGCAGGTGGGGTTGTGTGTTCCTCTCTGGAACTGATGGTGTTTGTGCAGTTTTTAATGGTTGCTTTTGTCCTTTGCTGATCCCCTGAAAGTCAAGGGTGCATCTCAGGCGTTCAGGCGTGTTCTCGCTCCCTGGGTGCATCTGTATCAGGGAATTCTCCAAGTAGCAGCAGCCCTGCCCAGGCAGTTGGACTGGGGAAGGAATGTTGGAAGGGGTTCTTGGCCAGGTTTCCTTGGTGCTGCAGAGGAGCCAACACACACCCCTGTGGAAGCTAGTTTGGGAAGATCAGGTGTCCCCTGTGTGGAGGGGGCTGTGCTGGGTGTGCTCCTGAGCCGTGGCTTGTCTCTCCACAGGCTGTCCCAGCTGTCACCCCTGTGGACGAGGAGAGCTCCGATGGGGAGCCGGATCAGGAAGCTGTGCAGAGGTAACTCCCACTGTTAACATTTGCCCTTCCTACCTCCACAAGGCTCACCTTGGGCTATTCCAGAGCTGGTTCAAGCACAGCCACCTCATCAGGGCACCACTGTTGATTTTGCAGCGAAGGCTCAACACTTCTCCTGTTCCTCTGGGTGTTGATTACTGTAGGCAGTTACTCTGGCACTCCTGGGTGCTTGCAAAGCTGGATTCCCCTGAAATGGGTAGCTGATTGAGCAGCAGGTTCTCCAGAAACTCTTGGAACTGCTGAATTCCTTTGCTTAGTGTGCACCAGCATGCGATCCACACTAACCTGCCAAGTGAGTGCCGAGGGATTCCCCTCCCTGCTGGGTGCTGGAGCTGGGGGACTCCTCTGTGGCCTCAGGTGCCAGTGCAGCAGCTTTTGTATCAAGACATGCAGTAAACATCCAACTCTGATGCCTCAAACAAAGTGAGCTTGCTGGAATTACGGGTACCTCTAGCTGCTAATTTTAGCATCAGGCCTTAAAATAGTCTGCTCCAATAAGGGAAGCATTATTAGCTCTCAGGCTGGGAACTTCTGTTCTCTGTGTCTGCTCTAAACACGTTGTAGGAAGTGGCTAAAATGTGCTTGTACTTTCTCAGTCCATGAACACACTAACCATGGCCTTGCTAACATTTTCTTAGGAGCTTTTGCATAGTTTCTTCTCTGCTAACCAGCTGGGCACTACGTGTGGTGGGTGCTCCTGCTTCTTACCTCAAACTGGAAGAGCTTTCTGGATCCCCCTTTGTGCAGGTCATCACCTGGGTAAGGGAGTGGCTCCTCAGGGGCTCACAAGGGTTCAGACTGGGGGTTGTTGCAGGCAGGGTGACACTGGGGTGGGTGCAGATCATGCTCCAGAGCCTTGGCCAGCTGTGCTCCTCTCAGTGCTCCCAAGGAACAGTGGGTGTGAGCAGTGACAGGCTGTCACTGAGACTCCCTTTGCCTGCCTCAGCCTGGAAAGTCTACTTGTAGCCTCAATAACAGCTTCAACAGCCATGTACAGCTATAATATAGGGCCAGTAACATCCTCTGACAGCACCTCAAACAGCAGGTGGTCTTTTTGGCTGTGCAAACATGATAAATCTCATTCTTGGCAAGGCGATGCCTGGACATCTTACCTGGGCAGATTTTCACTATTCTGAACCTGAAGGTTTCAGTTGAGCCTTTAAAGCATTAGCTCAGCTGGCAGCATTTTGAAACCCCCGTGCAGGGTTTTGCAAGGCACTGAAATGTTCAGATCCCACTGAAAACCAAGTCCCCTTGGACTCAGAGGTCACTTCACTGCTCTCGACAGTGCTGCCCTTAGTTCTTTCACAGCACATGTTCTTCTTCCAGCAGATGGCCTTGAGAAAGCACCATCCAGGTTGTGTGTTAACTTGTTCTCCACCCCCTTGTGTTGCGACATGTCAGTAGTCATCAGAGGAGAAGGGTAAATAGCATTAACATCAGGGACAGATGCAAATATTTAGCTTCTCAGAGCACTGCCCCAAATACTCTGTTTGCAGCCACCAGTGAGCAGCTTTTGCCCTCCTTAATCTGACCTTGAAAGCAGAGCACAGTCTTCTCTCTGTTCCAGGGAACAGTCACATCTCCTTTGAGCTTTGGGAAACTTTCTTCCACCCGAAACGCTGTTAGAGCTCGTGATTGGATTGTTCCCTGGAGGGCTGAAATAAAACGATCTTAGCAAACCACAACAGTAAAGCTCTTTGGGAACCTTTCCCTGTCTACATCAAATGATTCTTAAACAGCTAATGGCACGGGCTTTGGCGGGGCACCACGGCACTGTTAACCTGCTTCTTCTGCTTAAGTGGCTTCAGCAGCAAAGAGAGGCTGGGTTTGGGCAAGTCTGTATTGCTTGCTGCTCTTTCTGCTTCCCGGGGGCAGTTGCAGGGGAGCAGAGCAGAGGTGAGGGTTTGCAGGTGTCACTGGCCGAGTGTGCTTGCCCTGCTTCCCGGAGCTGCCTCGCTGCTGGTTCACAGGGCAGAAAGGGTTGAGTTCATCCCAGCGGCCTTGAGTGGGCACAGCCTGGCTGCAGTGCCAGCCCTGGGCAGGGGCTTCATCCCCTCTCTGCTGGCCCCACTGCCCTGGGCTCGGCTGTGCCAGGAGCGGCAGGCAGGCAGGCAGCAGCTCTCAGCACTGCCCGGCCCTTCCTCACATCCTTGCCGGAGCAGAGGCTCCGAGTTCCCCCTCCCTGGTCTTTGGGGCTTTGCAGGAGACCTGCAGCCCTTTCCCAGTGCAGAGCGAGCTTTTGTTTCAGCTGTTGCCTCCCAGCTCAGGCGTGAGTCAAGCCCAGCCCTGGTGCTGGTGGCTCCGGAGGGAGGAACCCTCTCGCTGCTCGGTTCCCGTTCCCTGCGCATCCCGAGCCATTCCCGACTTTGAGCAGGGACTAGATGGCGCACTTGGACCGGGCTGGCACAGCCCTGCCTCAGCCCAGCCCTTCCTCCTGCTCCTCGGGCAGCCTGCGGTGCCCCTCGCACCCTTCCCCTGCTGGACGAGGTGGCCGCTGCCGGTGGCCGGAGCCGGGGTGTCCCAGGGTCACTCTGGGGACTGAAGGCTCCCCGGGCAGGAGCAGCAGCTCCTCTCTGTGCCCAGCTCCCTCTGGGTTATCTCTGCCCTGGCTCCCCGGGCTGGGACAGAGGGGCAGACCTGCTCTGAGGGCAGGTGGGTATTCCCAAAGGGACATACCAGCACTGCCCTTGAGGTGACGCGCGGCTTTCCTGCTGGGAAGAGCAAACGGCTCCTCTTTCCTTCCAAGGCTGGCAGTGGAGCACCAGCAGCTGGAACCACACTTGTCCCCAAAGCACTGGGGAGCCAGTGCTGTGACGGGCACGGGCAGCGTGTCCCTGGCGTGTTCTGAGCTCTGCACAAGCTTCTTCCTTCCCGTTTTCTCTGGGTTGTCTAACACTCCCTGTTTTCGGAGTACTCCCATCAGTCTCTTATAAAATGTGCTCCTGCTTGTTGCAGATACTTGGCAAATAGGTCAAAAAGGCACACTCTGGCCATGACCAACCCTACAGCTGAAATCCCTCCAGACTTGCAGAGGCAGCTAGGACAGCAGTCCTTCCGACCCCGGGCTTGGGCTCCACACCTGGGACCCGACCAGCACCGGTGAGTAACGGCACCGGCCGGCCGGGCAGCTCGCCAGGAGTCCTGCCCAGGTGGCCCTGGAATGGAGCACTGAGGACGTCCCGCTGGCAGGGAGGGGTGAGGAGGAGGAGGAGGAACAGGGACCAAGAGCAGACCCACAGAGCAGAGGGTGTCTGACCCCCTGCCTGCAGGGACCAGCAGGAATCAGCTGGCTCTTCCCTCCAGTCCCGCTTTTGTGGCTGGACATGATTTGCTGGAGTGGCTGCCATCACAGAAATATTGGGAATAAGCTATTTTTTTTTAGAGGAAAGCTTTTCCCTGTGCAATGGTAGGCATCAGGGTAGCAGATTTGCTACAGAACGTTTCTGGAGGCAGATGCAGGCAAAAGATTGCACCAAGAATCATCCACAGCAGAGCTTAAACCCCTCACTGTTCTGCACCAGAGTTGTGTGTTCTGACTGCAAAGTCTCTTTGCAAAGCTCCTCGAGAGTAATTTAATTTTTTCACCTGAGCCTTTGATGGGAATTATGTGAGAAAAGGAATCTGGGTGGGGAAGGGAAAAACAAATTGCAATATCTGGGAAAGAGGGAACCTTTGGATTGGATCTAAACACACTTAGGATGTGAGGGAGGGACAGTCCTGATGGAGAGATGTTAATGTGACAGAGTCCTTGGCACAGCAGCCAAGGAGATGCTAATGCCACAGAGGCACAGAGCGAGCTTAAATTCCTCTTAACAAAAAAAAACCAAAAAAAAACAAAAAAAAAACCCTCCTAAAAATTGCTTGGAAGTGCTCTGACACCTCAGTGCTAGGAGCAAACCAGCTGCACACTGGAGTTTGCTGCCTCTTGGGAAAGCAGTGGCTGCCAGGCCAGGCTGGTGCTGCTGTTCAGCCCCTCAGGCAGCTCACACTGGCAGGCTTGACAAAGCCCTTTTTATTGGAGCCAGAGACCTGCTGAGCTGAGCACTGATGTAATCAGCAGGGACAGGTGAACTCTGAGCAGACTGAGACAGTGCTAGTGCCACGCTGGAGCTCCAGAAAACCAAGATAAGCACCTCTCTGCCCCCAAGTTACTCCCTCAGAGGTGCCTGGGGGGTGGGAAGAGCAGGAGGGGAAACATTTCTAGGGCCACAGCTTGATAGGAAGAGGAGTGCAGCTTGCAAAACAAGCAGAATGTGCTGTGTCCTGCTTTCAGGATTGCTGCAGATCCTAAAGGTAAGCCAAGTTCCTCACACACAGCAGGAACGGAATTTTCACAAGACTTGAAACACACTTACCCTGTAAATAACGTTGGTGTCACCTCTGGCTCTTGGCTCTGGAGTCCTGAAGCTGTTGCATCATGAGCAGGGTGGTATCTGCTCGTTCCACTCTTGGTGTTGTAACGTGCTGTGAGCCTGTTTTGTGTTTTTCCTGAGAAAATCATGGAAATTTCATCTGACCATGGTCTAAACAGAGTGTTCCACAGTGAGTTCATGACATACCTGGCACAGAAATTAGCATTGTGTAAATAAACCACATTATTGAATGGCAGGTGGGTTTTATTTTAGCCCTTAACCTATTTTAAGCCATCTTGTGTGTCTTCTTATTTGTCACATTAAATATCTGAAAGCAGAATTGAAGTACAGCTGTACAGGGAGGTGCAGCTGTTCTGCCTTGCCCACACGGGTTTCAAAAACTCAGCATGATTTTATCTGTAGCTTCTGCTTTCCATCAATGCAACAGGAGAACAAATGGATCAGGATAATGGATGGGATGGCTTCAAAAGGCAGGAGCACAGCTCTTTCCTTGGAAGGAACCTGAACTGTGTCCTCCTAAGGCGGAGACAGTGACAAAACAGAGCCCAGCCTGCTGGAAGGGGTCCAGCATCAGTCACCTTTGACAGGGGGAGCCTGGAGCAGGCCCTCAGTGACCTCTGGAGCTCAGGACCACTCCAGCTGCAGCCAGCTGGGCTCTTGCTGGGTTTGGTGTCAGAGGTGCTGTAGAGGCCACGTCTCCATGACCTTCTCACAGACAAAGGCTGCTGCTGGAGCCTGTGCATTAAGTGCTGCCTGCTGGGTTCTGGAGATGGCATCTGCAGAATCTTTACAAAGAAATCCTTTACTGATGGGAGAAAGTCCTCCCTGTGAGGGTGGGGAGGCCCTGGCACAGGTTGCCCAGAGCAGCTGTGGCTGCCCCATCCCTGGAAGTGTCCAAGGCCAGGTTGGACAGGGCTTGGAGCAACCTGGGCTAGTAGAAGATGTCCCTCCCAGCCCAAACCATTCTGTGATTTTATGATTTGCACAGAAATCAGGTTCCACAGATAGCACTTGCCCGGAAGCCATGAGGGCAGGCCGAGAGCCCCAGCTGTTTGTTGTGAGGCACATTGTGATGAATGCCAGGTTATCTCTGCTCCTGATAACACGGGTGGCACCTAATGGCAGGGCAGGAACTGAGTGATAACAGCTCCTGTGGAGAAAACAGCTCCTGAAAAAAAATCTGGCTCCCTTGGTGGCAAAGAAAGCTAATTGTGAAGGGGAAGTGCTTGTGGTGCCTTGGGCACAGCTTGGTTCAGATGTGCCCATTCTGATTGCCCAGTGTGGAGCACCCAGGCAGCTGGGAGGCCGGTGGAAATGGAAAGTCTGTACTGGAGGTTGTGTTTTGGCTGGTGTCACGTCAGTAACCCCCTTCCCCCTGTGTTCAGTTCTATTTACAAGGACTCCAACACTCTGCACCTCCCCACTGAGCGCTTCTCCCCCGTCCGGCGCTTCTCCGACGGCGCTGCCAGCATCCAGGCTTTCAAAGCCCACCTGGAGAAGATGGGCAATAACAGCAGCATCAAACAGCTTCAGCAGGTGAGGGGGGGCTGGGGGTTCTCAAAACAGCCTCCACAAGGAATTCTCACTGCCTCGGCCTTGCTGCTTCAGGAAGCACAAGAGGAATCTTTGCACAGAAACAGGGACACAGTGGGGACTTGGCAGCTGAGGGTTTGTTCCTGCCCTGTGTGACTGCAGCAAACTCTGAGTGTCCTCTGGATGTATGAGCTGTTCACCTGCAGTTGGGCACCTGGGGGGATTCCTGTCCCCTCTTTTCATCATGCTGTGCCCACCCATGGGTGTCCTGCCTGTCCCTGCAGGGCCCACCAGCACTGTGGGACTGCAGCTCCTGCTCTCCCACATTTCCTCTGGCAGCAGTTTTGGGGCTGTTCCAGGGTGTCCCGGGAAGGGGCAGCTCCTGGAGTGTACTGTGGGATATTCCCTGCACAGCCAGGCACAGCTTGCCAATGGCTGGAGCAGATTTTGGCCCCAGGACAGGCTTTTCCCCTTGCAGCACGGCACAGATGAGATGCTCTCCTCACCTTGGAGTGTCGTTTGCAGAGCTTGCTGCCTGCATTAAGGGAGCACAGCAGTGCCAGCTCGGTGTCACCCGTTGCTTTCCTGGCTTTTTGCCTTGTCACTGCACACCTCATTCTGTCAGAGGGAATGGATTAGGCCTTCTTTGCCAGCTTTTCTCAGAGGGGTGGGCTGCAGAGCGTGGCACTCCACACACAGCAGGGTGCTGTGCAGAAAGTTCGTTTATGGGATGTGCTGGGTTCCTTGCAGGAGTGTGAGCAGCTCCAGAAGATGTACGGCGGGCACATGGACGAGAGGACGCTGGAGAAGACGCAGCAGCAGCACATGTTGTACCAGCAGGAGCAGCACCACCAGATCCTTCATCAGCAGATTCAGGTAGTGCAGCCCGAGCCAGAGCTGCTGAAGGCTTAGCTCTGTTTTCCTGTGTTGCTGCAGACACAACTCGTGAGCAGGTCCCAGGGGGATTGAGGGAGGGGAGTTTGCTGGGCTTGCTGTAGTGGGAAGGCTGAAGGATTTCAGCAGAGATGTTTGCACAGCTGCTGTGGTAGCTGTGGCAGCCAGGGCTGCAGTCAGGGACTGACACTCAGTGAATCTGGATATGTCCTGCTTCACCCAGCAGTGTTTCTAAATTTACTGACTGAGACATTGACTGCAAACACTTCTTGTTTTCTTGTGGTGCCTGGTTCAGGACTGTATCCGGCCTCCCCAGCCATCTCCACCCTTGCAAGCTCCATGTGAAAACCAGCCAGCTCTGCTCACTCACCAGCTCCAGAGGTAAAGAAATGGCTTTAGGACAGCTCTGGGTTTTTACTCTTCCTGAAGCCCAGGGATGAGCTGACACACCCAGGAGAGGCCAGGCTGAGTTGGAGGTTTATGGAGTCAGAATGACACTGCCAGTTCCCAGGTGAATGTGCCTGGTCCTTTGAGCTGGATTCTCTCTGAAGGACTTCAGGATCAGAGAAATCTGATTCAAAGGCACAGACCTGCTTTGAGCAGAAGATTGACAGTCCTGCCTTTGGAGTGGCTTGAAGCTGCCACTTCAGCAGCCAGGCTCTCTCATGCTTCCTTGGGTGTCTCACACCTTGCCAGGCCCTTGGTGAGCTCAGCCTCCTTGCCCTCAGCACCCTGACTTGCGGGTGAGGGAGGCTGAGTTACGGGAAATGAGAGCAGGGTGCCTCAGCAGGCACAGTGAGTCAGGAGGTGAGCCTGCAGTGTCCTTGTCCCCAGGTTTCTGTGGTATCCACCAGGTCATGCTCACTCCCTGTGTGACTTGGACAAGTGAGGTGGCTCTCAGAAGAGAAGCCAAGCTGCAGAGACCTTGGGATCCCCAGCAAGGGCTTTATGTTGTTTATTTTGAACAAGACACGCAGTGTTTGGCATCAGTTCTCTCAGTTGAGACGGCATCTTGACAAGGAGCAGGCATGGTGAGAAGGTGCTTGTTTCCCTGCATAGGTTACGGATCCAGCCATCCAGCCCGCCCCCAAACCACCCCAGCAATCATCTCTTCAGGCAACCCAACAGCAGCCCTCCCCCCGTGAGCAGCAGCGTGCTCCAGCCCCATGGTAAGCAGTTCTGGGAGCTGGGCAGGGCCGTGTGATCCCATCAAACCCTGCAGGAGCAGCCTGGGGTTGCCAGGGCTCCGTTCCCCCCCCCAGCCCAGGCCCTGCACAGTTTGCTGATGATGTAAAAGATTCTCCATCTGGCAGCAAGGGCTGGTGTTATCGAGAGCTCGCGAGGAGCTGCCAGCTGGAATGTGCTGTCGGGTTCCTTGTCACAAGATCCTTACTTATCGCTCCCGGGGGTGGGGAGGAAGGGCTGATATTCTCAGGATTATGCAAATCACCGTCAGCTCCGCAGAGTTTCTGTTTTGTTGCAAGGGGCTCTGGCTGTGACCTTTGCACGCTGGCACAGCATGACAGAGCACCCATACGGACACGTACTGGGCTCCCAGCCTGGCCCAGAGTCATGGCATGAATCATAGCATCATAGCCCGGTTTGGGTTGGAAGGGACCTTAAAGATCATCCCTCTCCAGCCCCCTGCTACGGGCAGGGACACCTTTCACTAGCCCAGGCTAATGCAGGCCCTGTCCAGCACTTGGGGGAGTGGAGCAGATCTCGCTCCCAAGCCTCGCCCTGGGCTGGCGGGGATGCTGAGTGTCTTTGTTCCTCCTAGGTGCTGCCTCCCAGTCCCAGTTCCAAGGGATGCCATCCCACAACACAATCTTCCCGCAGTCGGGTAACTGTTCCCCTCCCCCGGCCATGGGGCTGACGTGCCTGGCCCTGCAGCAGCAGCAGTCTCAGCCCCAGCAGGTCACCATCCAAGTGCAGGAGCCCGGGGACATGGTCGGCAGCAGCCTCCTGCCCGGGGCCTCCGTGGGCGGGCAGGGCCTGGCGTCCCACGCGCGGGGGATGTCCCTGAGCCCCAGCGCCAGCCAGATCCAGATGCAGCACCGTGCCAACCTGATGGCCTCCCTCAGCTACGGCCACCGGCAGCTGTCCAAGCAGCTCAGCGCCGACAGCGCCGAGTCGCACAGGTGAGGGCCCTCCCCGCCTGCTCGGGCTCATGGCAGCGCTGCGGACAGCGGGGAGTGCTGACACCAGACGTGCTGTCCTCGCCAGCCTGCCTTGTGCTTGCTCCCTCGCTGTCCCTGGGAAGGAGTTGCTGAGCCAGGCTGCTGTCCCACGTGCCTGGGGAAGCCCGTCCCGTGCAGGAGCGGCTCTGGCTCCCGCTGAGCGGCGCGGTCACTTGTCCTTTTCCTTGTCCTTGCAGTCTGAACGTGAACAGGTATCCCCCCGCCAACTACGACCAGGTGCACTTACACCCCCACCTGTTCCCGGAGCAGCCCCGCGTTTCCCCCAGCAACTACAGCCCGCCGGGAGGGGTCGGGTTCCCCGCAGCCCAGCAAGCTCTGAAGGTCCCGCAGCTCGAGCAGTACCCCAGTTTCCCCCCGAACGCACATCAGCAGCAGCAGCACTACACGGCATCGGCACTACAGCAGGCACTGTTGTCCCCGACCCCTCCCGACTACAGCCGACACCAGCAGGTACCGCACATCCTCCAGGGACTGCTTTCCCCCCGGCACTCGCTCACGGGGCACACGGACATGCGGCTGCCCCAGGCGGAATTTGCACAGCTCATCAAACGGCGGCAGCAGCAGCAGCAGCAGCAAGAATACCAAGAGTTGTTCAGGCATGTGAGTCAAGGGGATGCTGGGAATATGGGCACCAGCATGGGACAGAACCTCTCGGAGCGCCAGTCGTTGTCTTTGCCTTATCAGAGTGCTGACACGTACCACCCCCAGAACAGCCCCCAACATCTCTTAAAAATCAGGGCGCAAGAATGTATCCAGCAGGTCCCTGCCTCAGTGCCACCGCCGCAGGGATACGGACACCAGTCAGCCCTGTTCCACTCGGAGAGCATGGAGGAGGACTGCGCCTGCGAGGGAAACAGGGACAGCTTTCCTGACAGTAAGAGTTCAAACACATTGACCAAAGGTTGCCACGAAAGCCCTCTGCTTGTAAACGCAGCAGGGAACGGGGACCCCGAATCTTTGCTAGGAACTGCTAACCCCGCGCAGGAGCTGGGAACGCACCAGTACAGGCATCAGCCCGCGCCCGGATTCAGGAATAAGGTGCCCAGCAGAGGTAAGGCTCCCTGCTCTACCTCAGTGCAGGACAGGTGCCCATCTGTGCCAGCCACTCACCTTCCTGCCCAGGACACCGTCCTGCCCGGCACACCAAGAGTTCCCTGACATTCCCTGCATAGCACAGAATTACCGAGATTCTTTCTGGCTTTTGTGGCCTGGAGTAAATTGCAGGCACAGCCTCTGTAATAAACAGGGTTGAATAAGGAAGGAGCCTGATGAGCTGATTCCCTTGGGAGTTTGACCTACTTCTGCAGGCAGGTAAAGACCAGGGCCCAGCTTGCTGCCGTCTTTTTGGGGGTGCTGCATGGTGGTGACAGATTTATTCTTGTTGGTGATGTTCCCCATCCCCTGTGAACAAGGGATAGGAACAGCTCAGCTGCCAGCACACCCCAGCTGTAGCAGTGGGGCTGCATTTATTCCTGCACTTAAGCACAGACCCTCAAGCCCAGGCACTGCTAAAGCTCCCACAAATACACAGCAACAGTGTGTCCAGCACACTGTCCAGCTTGGTCAGTGTCCTGTGGCTCCAGCAGCCTTGCACTCTCTGGCACTTTGGGAAGCAGCAGCAGCAAGATTCTATCCCTGCTTGAACTGGGAAGGGTGGATTCTGGAGAGAGTGAGTTTAAACTTGCCATTAGGATTTGAAGACCTTTCCTGCTCCTTGGAAGCCGCTGCACCTTTGCTCCTCAGTGACTGCTCTGTCAGCACTGGGCTGTCAGAGAATTCCTGCCTGAGCTGTAATTACAGGCTCCTCTGCAGGAAAAACACCCTCCAAGCCCCTCACTAAGAGGGCTTTGAGGAGAGGCTGAGTGGGCAGATCAGTATTCCCTGCAGGACTCGGGGTGCTGGGCTGGAGCCACCAGCCTGCCCTTGGCACTCGGGGCCCTATTGCGGAGGAGCTGTGTCCAGGGCACAGGAGGCCCAGCTTTGTTCAGGGACACAGCACGGGTTTGTTGGGAAAGTACCGGGCTGGAATAGGCTGGCTCGGAGGGCTGAGTGGGGCTGCCAAGCCCTGACCCCCCAGAGCGTGGGCGGGGGGCAGGGACAAGGCTGGGCTGTGCTGAAATCCTCCTAAATTCTGAATTCTGTTTGCTCTCAGAGCTCCACTTCCCTGCTGTGCTTGGAGTGGGGGGAATCGCCCCAGGCTCAGCGGAGATTGGAAGCTCTGGAGGGGCGTTTGGTACAAAATCATGAGTCTGAATCTTGCCACTGAAGCCTGTTAGATGGACAGTGAGGTCTGCTGGAGTCAGAAGCCAAATCTCAGCCCCCGCACTGCTGGTGCAAGGACTGGTTACACAAAGGAGAAGGACTTTAGACTGCAAGGCCTTGTAAATGAGTAAAAGCAAATAGATGTTTACAAATAGGCTTGTGTAAGCTCTTCTCACAGGGCTGTTTGTAGTAAACTATGTCCTGGGATGCAACTGCTTGTACCGTTTTCCCTATGGCCTCCATAACCCACTTGGACTCAGGCCTGGGCTGCTTCGGGTCCAGGCAGAGTCACCTCAGAGTTTCCCAGGCACCTTTACCTACAGCAAATCCTATACCCCTGGGCTTTCCTGTTTTTGACCTACACCAAATCCTACATCATTCAGTTTTCCCACTACTGACCCACACCAAATCCTACATCCCTGGCTTTTCCCACTCTTTTCCCTAGACAGTGTAATGGGGGTGCAGTTTGAGGGGTATCTTCCCTCCCTGCCTCAGCTCCCCAGATGTGTTTTCCCTGGAGCAGAGTGGAGCTTCCCCATGGCTGGGGAGTGTCTGTGCTTCCAAGGGCGCGTGCTAACGCTGATCACAAAACTCTGGATGTCTGTGGAGCATCTGCCAGGGATGGCAGCCGGGGACCTTGAGAGCCGCCCAGATCTGTTTGGGATGTGACTGAGCTGCCTGTGAACGGCCCTGCTCCAGTTCTGCTCCAGCGTGGCCGTCCCGGGGCCGGGAGCTGTGCCCGTGGGAAACCTGCCTGGGCTCGGCGCGGAGGGAGCCGAGCTGGCGGCAGCGCCGTGCCAGCGTCACATGCCACAGTGACACAAAGGATGTGGGGATGAAAGGCTCTCCACTGCAGGGCTGGGGGTGTGAATTCGGGGTGTCTGTCCCTTGGTCCAGACTTCACCCAGAGGTGAACTGCTGGCATTAGGAAGCAGCTGGTTTTTGGGTCCTGGCTCTTCCAGGCTGAGGGAACTCGTCACCCGCAGCACAGGGACTGGGGCCGGGGCTGTTTGTGGAGCTGGAGCAGCAGGCTGCTGGCCCCAACCACTGTTCCCACAGTTGGAGCAGCATCCCAAGCAGTGTGTGGGTGGCACTGATCCGCTAACATCTGTTACCTCATGTTTTCCTTCTCACTTTTCCGGGAAAGCTGACTGTTAACCGCACGTAACCCCACGGTTGTGCAAAGGAAGGGGGAGGCTGCATCTCTGAGTGCCCTGGGACAGAGCTCCGGCAGGAATGCCACATTCCTGATGGAGGAAGGGCACGGGGAGCAGTGTGCTGCCTGTGCTGTCCATGCTCACCTGCCTGCGAGCAGCACGGGGACCACATGGGAGGGGTCTCACTTGAATTCTGCTAAATTTGCAGACAGATTTTGGGACCGCTCTGTGCAGGGGCGGGCGTGATCCGTGTGGGTCCGAGTGGGGATGTTGTAGGATTCTATGAGATCCCTTCGGGGAGCAGTTTTGTGGCAGTTGCAGTGCCAGCTGGGCCGTGCAGTGTCCCAGCACAGCAGGACATCCCTTCCCACTGGCCAAAGCCCTGGGAAAGCTCTGGCTTTGTGGAGGATGTACCTGCAGCTGTGTCACCTCGGGGCAGCTCCCCAGCGCTCGCGGCCGCGTCGGGCGTTTGTGCTCGGCGGGGTCTGAGCTCAGCCCCCATGACAGGCTCCTCCATGGCTCAGGACTTTATCCAAAACATCATGTACTTGATGACGAGAGGCTTTGCCTGATAGGAATGTGGCCTTTGCCCTCAGTCACAAGAGCTTGCAGCGCAGCTGGACTTTGCCAGGCAGAGCACTCGTGTGCTCCCGCAGCCAGATTGTGGGAGGGCAGGGAGAAGTCATCTGATAAAAGTGAAGATCCTGGCCAGCTCTTCCAGCAGGATTATGTTGCTTACAATTGCCAAGGGGCCCTGCTGGAACATCCCGTGTTGGAGGCTCCCTCAGCTCTTGTGTAACGGTGTGGGCAGGCTGGGGGTCGAGCTCAGGCTCCAGGGGAAGGCAGAAGGGGGAAAGGGTCTGATTCCTGTGCTCCTGCCCCAGGGCCTCCAGCTTTAGGCTGCTTTTGTAGACCTGATGGAAGGCAGCTAGCATTGGGATCTTTTAGGATTTCAATGCTGGAGGGAGAAGCCTGTGTGAGTGCAACTGGGGGCAGTGGTGCTGCACCACTCCAGCTGGAGCAGCTGGGGGTCCTTTCCTTGCTCTGCCAGCAAGGAGCGTTTGTGTGTGGCATCACATCTCGGTTCTGCAGTGCCACAGGTGGCTGCAGGTTCCCTGTACTAACGTGTCCTTTTTCTGTCCTGTTTGGTTTTTAAGAGTCCATCGTAGGGAACTGCATGGACAGGAGCTCCCCCGGCCAAGCCATGCAGGTGCCTGACCACAACGGCCTGGGCTACCCCGTGCGCCCCTCGTCCAGCGAGCACCCGCGGCCCCGCACCCTGCAGAGACATCACACCATCCAGAACAGTGATGATGCCTACGTAGGTGCCTTTGCCTCCCAGCTCCCTCCTCTGAAACAGCCCGGCCTGGCTGTGGCCACACAGGGCTCTGCAGACACATCCTGCCCAGCTGTGGGTCCAGCACTGCTGTGAAGGAGCTGGTCATGGTAGCCCAGATCTCAGTGCTCTGCGCCCTGGGGGGTTTGGGGTGCTGGGAACTGTCCTGCCCAAATCTTGATGTGTGCTTTGCTACAGCTGCCTTCTGCTGTAGATGAGAATGTCACTTTCACTGGTTCAGTGGTGCCCAGTGACAGGATGAGGAGCAGTGGCCAGAAACTAAAACACGACAGGTTCCACCTCAACATTGGGAAGAACTTCTTTCCATGGAGGGTGGCAGAGCACTGCAACAGCTGCCCAGGGTAGGGCCTGGAGTCTCCCTCTCTGGAGACATCCCAAAACCACCCAGATGTGTTTCTCTGTCACCTGCACCAGGTGTGCCTGCCGTGGCAGGGCTTTGTGCTGGATGATCTCCTGATCTTCCTTCCACCCCCAGCTATGCTGTGATTTAGTTCAGAGGCATTTGGACCATTCAGTCCATCCTCCTGTTGAAGGGACAGGCTGCACCCAAGCTGTGCAGTTCTTGTCATTCCGAACTCTTGCTGAAGCTTTGCAGAGGCTCCCTGGGCACCCTATCCATGGGCAGATGGGGACCAGCAGGATCCTGAGCTCCCCCTGAGCGTGTCCTGCTGCCCCCACAGGTGCAGTTGGACAACTTGCCTGGGATGAGTTTGATGGCAGGAAAGGCCCTGAGCTCTGCTCGGATGTCGGACGCCGTGCTCAGCCAGTCGTCGCTCATGGCCAGCCAGCAGCTGCGCGACAGGGACGGCGAGGGTGAGCAGGGGCTGGGCTGTGGGCAGCTCCTCGGGGAGCTGGCTCACAGCCACGGCTGCTGAGTCACCTCTTTGCCCTTGCAGAATGCGGGGAGAGTTTGGAAGGTCAAGAGCACGCGACCCTGGGCGATGGCAGCCAGCACCTCAACACCTCCTGCTACCCCTCCACGTGTATCACGGACGTCCTGCTGAGCTACAAGCACCCGGAGGTGCCCTTTGGGATGGAGCAGGCAGGGGTGTAACCAGGAGGGAGTGAGTATCTGTGTTCTTCTCTTGCCACAACACACCTCGGGCTGCCTCCGTGGCCTCACTCCCATGGGTCGCCTTCCCTGCTCATTGCTCCAGTGCTGGGGTTGGGACCATCCACTGGGAGCTCCTGTGCTGAAGCTGTTTGCTGTCCCCCGTTTGCCCAGGGACAGCCTCCCTCCTTCCAGGCTTGTGCTGTGCTCTGCATGGCAGGGTCTCTCTCCTGGGGCAGGGTCAGGAGTGGGGCCTGGGGATGCTGGAGGGCTGTGGGAGGAGATGTGCCACTCTGGTGTCCCCTAACACGTCTCTTTCTCTCTCTTGCAGGGTTTGTGTACAGCTTTGAAATGAAAAGGTCCATTTTAAACCAACAGTATCTAGCAGCATTGCGCCAAATTGCCGTAGTATTTCTGACTAACTGGAATACCATGGCCCCTTTCCTCATCCTCACTTCATCCAGTGTGTCGTTCCTTTGGGTTCTTTAATTTCTGCCACACTTGCCTGTAACTCCAGCTACACCCAGAGCCCTGAGCCCGACACGGAGGATCGGCCTCGGCGCCGGGGCTGCTCTGGGGGCTGGCCCTGCCCGGGGCCCCACGCCGGGCTGAGCCTCCCTGGAGCCTGCCCTGGGCAGGCCCGAGGGGGCTGGAGCTGCTCCTGGATGGAGGCCACGCTCTCCTTCCACTCTGTCCTCTGCACTGGGGTCCAGCCTGGCAGCGCTGGCGGGGCCCTCCCCACCCCGGTGCGCCCCAGTTCTTGTGTCACCTCTGTCTGCTCTGTTCCCTCTCGTGTGTCGGGGTGCTGACAGGATCACCCCTGCCCTGCCCTCCCTGCCCTTTTCTTTCCAAATCTGCCACGACTTGGGGTTTTTTCTTTTCCTGGCTAATGTAGGGCAGACGGATTTTTCTTTGTTTCCTTCGCTTTTCCTCCTGATCACGTAGGAATTGTTTTTTTTGGTAAATGTTGTTTTATTATTATTGTTATTAATAAAAGGCAAAAGGAATTTCTGTTTGAGAGAAATTTTTAACTAGATTCTGTTCTATATGAATTGTGACTTGCACCTTTTGTTCAAAGTATTTTATTTCTTTTTAATGACATTGTACTTGTGACTGGTTTTCTCTCGTGCCAGTGGCGACAGTGGTAATTCTCCTTATACAGTCGGGACGTGCAGAGGTCTCTTCCTTGTCCCTTTTCCATCCTTTCCGTGGTGGATAGAGCGGGAGGCCCCCGCCCTGGGGCTCAGGAGCCCGTGGTGTCACCCTTGCCTTTGGGACTTGACAAGCTCCAGCTCAGATCCTTCTTACTGACATTTTTTCCAGAATATTTTTTAAAACTAAAGGAAACATCGACTCAGCCCTCCTGACTTTGCACAGAAGGAAGTGTGAAACCAGCATGGCAGAGGTGACTTTGCTATCCTTACCCCGTGCCTCTTCCCGGCCTCCCCTTCCCCGGGAGAACGACGCTGAGGGCTCCTGAGAATCAGAGAGGAGAGGAGCTCCACAGTCCTGGAGAATCAGAGAGGAGAGGAGCTCCAGTCCTGGAGAATCAGAGAGGAGGGGAGCTCCACAGTCCTGGAGAATCAGAGAGGAGGGAAGCTCCACAGTCCTGGAGAATCAGAGAGGAGGGGAGCTCCACAGTCCTGGAGAATCAGAGAGGAGGGGAGCTCCACAGTCCTGGAGAATCAGAGAGGAGGGGAGCTCCACTGTCCTGGAGAATCAGAGAGGAGAGGAGCTCCACAGTCCTGGAGAATCAGAGAGGAGAGGAGCTCCACAGTCCTGGAGAATCAGAGAGGAGGGGAGCTCCACAGTCCTGGAGAATCAGAGAGGAGGGGAGCTCCAGTCCTGGAGAATCACAGAGGAGGGAAGCTCCACTGTCCTGGAGAATCAGAGAGGAGAGGAGCTTCAGAGCCTGGGAGAATCAGAGAGGAGGGAAGCTCCACTGTCCTGGGGAATCACAGAGAAGGGGAGCTCCAGTCCTGGAGAATCAGAAGGGAAGCTCCAGAGCCCGGGAGAATCAGAGAGGAAGGAAGCTCCAGAGCCCAGGACAATGAGAGAGAAGGGAAGCTCCAGAGCCCAGGACAATGAGAGAGGAGGGAAGCTCCAGAGCCCAGGACAATGAGAGAGGAGGGAAGCTCCAGAGCCCAGGACAATGAGAGAGAAGGGAAGCTCCAGAGCCCGGCCGGGCACGGCCCCTCAGCGGTGCCTGCGGGCTCGGGGAGCCCGCGGGATGGAGCAGGAAGGGTGGGAAGCGCTGAAAGCCTTTTGCTCTGTCCCTTTGGTTCATTTTCCTTTTGTTTACATGACACTGTATCCTGGGAGAGTCGCCGGGCCCCCCCCAGCAGCAGCTGCCCCGCAGGGCTGCCTCACCGTGCCATCTTCCGCAGTATCACACTTTTTTTATCATGGCTTTGTATTGTAGTAATCAATACGCGCAGTATATGTTGAATGTATATTAATATACTTTGCTATTATTTCTGTTTTTTGGAAATGTCAGAAGTATTTTTTTTTTCTTCCTCATTTATGTTGGACTAAAAACGAACAGGAAAAAAAAAGTTTCAGTAAATCTTCAGTCCATTTTTTGTGGGTCACTTGCAACTAGTCAATTAGTTGGACAGTGGGATCATAACAAATAAAACCATGATTATGATCTTCCCTGGGCTCTTGTTTGCCTTGTTGCTCAACACCAAAGTTCAAGGGGCGGCAGCTGCTGTGTCCCCAGTCCATCCCTGGCACTGTCACCCCCCGGGCTCCAGCAGCCCCCCCGGCACTCGCAGCCCCCCTGCAGCCAGAGCCAGCCGAGTGTGGGGTGTGGGGACCGGCAGTGCTGCAGAGCAGAGCCTGCCCGAGCATCTGCTGCACTGGGGCGTTCCCAGCTGTGGGTAGGGGCTGGGAGGCGCAGGGAGCTGTGCCCGTGCCTGCAGCACCTGCGGTGGCAATTCCCTGCGATACCCAGCGGGCTGGCACGGGCTGGGGCTGCAGGGAGCCCCCCAGAAACGGGAGCATCATTCCTCTGTAGCAGCTCCCCCTGGCATTGCCAGCCCTGCACACCTCCTGCAGCCCCTCTGGGGACATGGCCCCTCTCTCCCTGTCCCCTGTCTCCCCTCGCCAGGCCGGGCTCAGCCCTGTGTGCTCGATTCCTCTGCATCCCTGGGCTGGGTGACAGCGGCACAGGGAAGCGCCCGGGCTTGGCTCGGGCTGAGGGGGGGTTTGGGGCGGCCGTGCCAGTGCTGGTGCCTGCTCTGAGCTGAGCCTTGGCTTTGCCCGGGTGCCAGGCAGGGCTGGCGGGGCGGGCAGGGGCGCAGCTCCCGGCACCTGGAGCCGGGGACACAGCGGGAAGAGGGGGTGACGCGAGCGGCCCCGTGAAGGACGGGGCACAGACCCGCGGCCGAGGCGAGGGGTCCGGGTACGGCAGGCCAAATCCCTGCGGGAATAAACCTTGTCCCCGGGCCGGCGGCCAATCCCTGGGGGCTGCGAGGGGCCCCGGCAAGGCCGCGGGGCCGGCGGGAATCTGGGTCAGCGGGAGCGTAAACAGCTCCTTGGCCGGCGAGGCGCGTCCCGCGGGGAGCTCCTGTTTGCTCGCCGGCCCTGCCAAGCCCGCGCTCCTCGGCGATGCTGCGCGATCCTTGAACCCTGCGCGCCACATCGCCCGCCGGGAGCGCGGCCCGGGCCCGCCGCGCTGGCTTATCTCCGCGGAACTGCCCCTCCGGCATAAATAGCGGCGGCGGAGCCGCGGCCGCTCAGACGGGACAGCGGCAGCGCTAGAGAGAGCTGGTAAGAGCCCGGGCTGNGCGGATCCCCGCGGATGGAGCAGCGCGGGCGGGATGCGCGGCCGGGCCCGACGCGAGCGCTGCTGGAAGCCGCCGGTTTCCCGAGCGCTTCGCGAGTTTGGCCGCAGCCGAGGGGGCTCCCCGGTTCCTCCCGAGCCGGGCGGGACCCCGGCAGGGCTGGAGCCGTTCCCGGGCGGCGCGCCCTGAGCACAGCCGGCTCTCTCCGCAGGCACCCAGGCCCGCTCCTTCTGGCAGCACGATGAGCCCCAGGCACCCCTGGATCGCCTCAAGGACATGCTCGATGTGTACCTGGAGACCGTGAAGGCCAGCGGAAAGGAAGCCATTGCCCAGTTCGAGGCCTCCACCGTGGGCAAACAGCTGGAGTAAGTGGGAGGCGTGTGGCGGGGGGCTGGGGGGGGCCCGGGCACCGTGCGTGACCTCCCTCCCGTCCCGCAGCCTGAAGCTGGGCGAGAACCTCGACACGCTGGGCGCGGCCGCCGCCAAGCTGAGAGAGGACGTGGCCCCCTACTACAAAGAGGTGCGGGAGATGTGGCTGAAAGACACCGAGTCCCTGCGCAAGGAGCTGACCAAGGACCTGGAGGAGGTGAAGGAGAAGATCAAGCCCTTCCTGGACCAGTTCTCTGCCAAGTGGACGGAGGATCTGGAGCAGTACCGCCAGCGCCTGGCGCCCCTGGCTCAGGAGCTGAAGGAGCTGAGCAAGCAGAAGGTGGAGCTGCTGCAGCAGAAGCTGACCCCGGTGGCAGAGGAGGCGCGGGACCGTCTGCGCGGGCACGTCGAGGAGCTGCGCAAGAACGTGGCCCCCTTCAGCGACGAGCTGCGGCAGAAGCTGAGCCAGAAGCTGGAGGAGATCCGGGAGAAGGGCATCCCCCAGGCCGCCGAGTACCAGGCCAAGGTGGTGGAGCAGCTCAGCAACCTGCGTGAGAAGATGACTCCCCTGGTGCAGGACTTCAAGGAGCGCCTCACCCCCTACACCGAGACCCTCAAGGCCCGTTTCCTGAGCTTGCTGGAGGAGCTCCAGAAGACCGTGGCCTGAGCTGCCGGCCGGCGCGGCCAGGGACTGACCCCAGCCCCGCCCGCAGCCGCCCCGGGCGCTCCCTGCCCTGCCCCGGGCGCTTCTCCTCAGGGGGCTCTGGGGACAGGCTGCAGGAGCCCCGGGCCAGCCCAGCCCGAGGGTGTCCTCCCCGGAGACCCCCTCTTCCCCTAGAATTCCCTCCCCAACCCGGCGTCGCTCTCAGCTTTGCCTCCCTTTTGAGAAATAAACTTGACTTAAGTTATTGGAGCTCGCTCAGTCTTTGCAGTGGATGCTGGAGGGGGCAAGGGGTGCTCTGAGCTGGGGGTACTGGGGGACCCGGAGGGAGTGGGGAGACAGGGAGCTGCTGAGGGGTGCCCTGGGCTCGCCCAGGACTGAGTCCAGCTCTGCCCGAGGTGCAGCCGCGCTCAGCCCCACACTGGGGTATGGTGGCACTGAATTTGCAGGAGTTTTTGGAAGCAGCACCCGGCTCCTGCCGCCCTGGGCACCCCGGCACGGCCGTGTGCACCCCAGTGCCGGTGTCTGTCCCAGCCCTCCCTCCCCCTGCGGGTCACACTCCTCCTTGCCAGCCCCCAGTGATGCCACCACAGCGTTTGCATCAGCCCCGCTTTATTGAGAGCACCGCGACAGCGAGGGGGGAGCCGGGGGGTCCCCGGTCCCGACAGACCCCGGGCAGCCCCCGGCGAGGCTACGCGGCCGGAGTCTTCTTCAGGAGCTCGGCCAGCTGCTCCTTGAGCCACACCAGCCGCTGCTTCGCCAGCTCCGCGTTGTCCGACAGCCACTGCCTGCACCGGGAGGGGAGGGAGGGGAGGGGGTCAGCGCGGGGCCCTGGCCGGGCTCCCCGCTGGCACCGGGGGACGGGGACAGGGACAGAACCAGGGACGGGGCTGGCGGGGTTCGGGGGCACCTGGCCTGCCGCGCCGCCTCCGACTCCCGCACCCTGCTGAAGGCGTCCTTGGCCATGCTCGTGGCTTTCTGGGCCAGCTCCTGCACCTTCTGCACCAGCGCCTTGGGCTCCTCGGGCGAGTCGGCCCCTGCAAGCAGGAGCCCGGTGGGAGCGGGGGCACGGGGTCCCGCGGCTGTGCCCCCCGTGCGTGCCCCGGCACCCCGAGCCCTCCTCCCCCGCAGCCCCCCGGCCCTTACTTGCTCCCAGCGCCAGGACGGCCGCGCAGGCGAGCAGGAACAGCAGCGACGCCTTCATGGCTGGGGAGAGAGCAGAGCGCACGGTGTGGGGCAGGGGGGGAAACCGGGGGTCCCCTTCCCAGCACGACCCTCAGCGGGGTGTCCCCTCTCACCTGTGCCGGGCTCTGTGGCGCGGGGGCAGCCCCGGGCTCCCTCTTTATACCCTCGCCACGGCCGCCCCGGGGGATTCGTGCAAAGGTCAGGGCAGGGCGCGGGGGGGCTGCAGGGGCTCTGCGCGCAGCCGGGACTCGGGAAAGGCCGCGGGGCCGGGACCCCGCGTGTGCGCGCACAGAGCTGTGCGGGNGTGCCCTTTGCCCGATGTGACATCGCCGCGGCTCTGCCGTGCCCGGGCGGGCCGGGGCTGCCCCCGGGTGATGGCCACGGCCGGGGACACGCACGGGTCCCAGCTCCATTCCCTGCCCCCGGGTGATGGCCACGGCCGGGGACACGCACGGGTCCCAGCTCCATTCCCTGCCCCCGGGTGATGCCCACGGCCGGGGACACGCACGGGTCCCAGCTGCATTCCCTGCCCCCGGGTGGTGCCCACGGCCGGGGACACGCACGGGTCCCAGCTCCATTCCCTGGCACCGAGTGGCTGCAGTGCCCTGCAGCGTCCTGGCCTCTTCCTGTGCCGGGGCTCCCTCCAAGAGCCTGGATTGGGAAGGACAGGAAGGAACGATGCCATCCCGCCTGTGCGCAGCCTCGTGTGTCCCCCAGCTCCATCGCAGCGTCCCCTTGAGCCCGTGTCCTGCCCCGCAGCCCTGCCCAGCCCAGCCCGGCCGCCGGCAGAGCTCGGAGGTCCCTGCAGCATCCCCAGCCCCCGTGTCCTGTCACACTGCCACCCATCCCAGGCACTGCCCTGCCAGCACCGACAGAGCCACTGCTGCATCCACAGAGCACTGAGGTGTCCCCTCGGCCAGGTCCCCGTCCCCAGGAGGGGCTCGGTGTGTCCCCACCCCTGTCTGTCCCTGTCACCCCCCTGGGGGCTGGCGGGGCCGTGGGTGATGTCAGGGCTCTGGGTGATGTCAGGCCCGCGCACACGTCAGGCACTTCCACGTTGTGACCGTGCTAAAGTCCAAGCCCCTGCTGTGTCACAGCCCGCGTGGAAGCTGCAGGAGCGCTCGGGCTGCATAAATAGCGCCGGAGCTGCCGGCTCTGCAGGTAGCGCGGCACTGGCAGCACAGGTGAGCAGCTGCAGGGGCCGGAGGAGCCAGCAGGGAGCCCGGCTCTCCTCGGCCTCTGGCGGGGGCCTGCTGGTCCCTGGGGCTTCCTTCACCTCTCTCTGTGCTCCCGCAGGAGTCCCCAGCGCTCAGGATGGCGCCCAAGGCGGCCGCCCTTGTCCTGGTTCTCCTCGCGATCTCAGGTGAGGTGGCGGGAGGGTCCCGGTGCCAGCAGGGCGGGGCTGCCGGGGCAGTGACGGGAATGTCCCTGCTGTCCCCGGGGGACGGGACCGTGCGAGCGCTGACCCCGGCACGCCCTGCAGGGTCCCGGGCTGATGTGAACCCTGACGAGGTGGCCGGCGTGATCTGGAAGTACTTCACGGAGCTGGGCGGCAATGCCAAGGACACGGTGGACCAGCTGCAGCAGACCCAGCTCAGCAAGCAGCTCAAGTGAGCCGAGCCGCGGGGCCGGGGGGCTCGGGGGGCCAGGCAGGGCGCGGGGGTGTGCGGACACGGGTCCTGACGCGTGTCCCCTCTCCCCAGCACCCTGCTGCAGAGCAACCTGCAGAGCGTCAGCGCCTACGCCGAGGACCTGCAGGAGCGCCTGGTGCCCTTCGCCACCGAGCTGCAGGCGCGGCTGGCGCAGGACTCGCAGCGCCTGAAGGAGCAGATCCAGCGGGAGCTGCGGGAGCTGCAGGCCAAGCTGGCGCCCTACGCCGACGAGGTGCACCAGCAGATCGGCACCAACATCCGGCAGCTGCAGGCCAAGGTGAGCCCGTACGCCGAGGAGCTGCGCTCGCAGGTGGACCGCGGCGCCGGGGAGCTGAAGCGGGCGCTGGAGCCCTACGCGGCCGAGCTGCGGGAGCGCCTGCAGGACAACGCCGAGAGCATCCAGGCCTCGCTCAGCCCCTACGCGGACCGGCTGCAGCAGCAGATCGACGGCGGCGTGGAGAGCGTCAAGCAGCGGCTGTCGCCCGTGGCGGACGAGCTGAAGGCGCAGGTGGAGCAGAGCGTGGCCGAGCTGCGCCGCGGGCTCAGCCCCTACGCGCAGGAGGTGCAGGACGGCCTCAACCGGCAGCTGGAGAGCCTGAGCGCGCAGATGGAGCGGGCGGCCGAGGAGCTGCGCGCCCGCCTGGCCGCCAGCTCGGAGGAGCTGCGAGCCCAGCTGAGCCCGCTGGCGAGGGAGCTGCGGGAGGCGGCGAGCGGCGACGCCGAGAGCCTGAGGCAGCGCCTGGCACCGCTGGCCCAGCAGCTGGAGCAGCGCGTGGGGCAGACGCTGGAGACCTTCCGGCAGCAGGCCGCTCCCTTCGGAGAGACCTTCGGGCAGCAGCTGGTGCAGCGGCTGGAGGAGATGCGCGGCAAGCTGGACTCGGGCGCTGCCGGCGTGGAGGATCACCTGGAGCTGCTGGAGAAGGAGGTGCGCGAGAAGGTGGCTGCTTTCCTCAGCACCGTCGCACCCCCTCAGAATTAAACCGCCCCGCCCGCCCATCCACACGCATTCCTGGCCACTTCCAGTGGTAGAAATAAATCTCCTGGTGAAGCACGTGCTGGTCCGTGTCCTTCCTTCCCGCAGCATCCCGCTGTCCGTCCTGCCCTGGGGTGGGACGCATGGGCACCCTCAGCCGCTCTGAGGGGGGAGCATCGCCCCGAATTTGGGTTCTGGGGCGCCAGGGAGAGGGAGCAGAGGTGGGGCCAGCTGTCTGTGGCGGCTGGAGGCGGTGGCAGCCAGGTGAGCCCGTGGGCGAGCACAGGGCGGGGGCAGCGCTGTCCCCGCGGCACAGCTGGGGCAGCCGGGCCGCGGAGGGGCAGAGCCAAAAAACCCAGCGGGGGGACAGAGCCAAAAAACCCAGAGGAGGGACACAGCCAAAAAACCCAGAGGAGGGACAGAGCCAAAAAACCCAGAGGAGGGGCAGAGCCAAAAAAAGCCAGCGGAGGGACAGAGCCAAAGAAACCCAGCGGAGGGGCAGAGCCAAACAAATCCAGCGGAGGGACAGAGCCAAAAAAACCCAGCGGAGGGACAGAGCCAGACCCAGTGGAGAGACAGAGCCAAACCCGGCGGAGGGGCAGCGGCTGCCGCCAGGGGTGCGGATTTNACAGCGGGGCTCGGGCAGCTCGGCGGATCAGTCACAGGAGAGGGACTGGGGCGCTCTGCCGGCAGCAGCCCGGGCTGGGACGGGACGGGACGAGGCGAGGCACGGCCAGGGGCGACCTCACGTGTCGGCGCAGGCGAGGGAGCCGCGCGGACTTTGGTGCCGGAGCGGCGCTGGCGGCTGCTCGGCGTTTCACCCCGGCAGCGCCGGACTTCGCCCGCACCCCCGGGCTCGTTCCCGGCAAGAACCAGCGCGCAAAGGACGGGAGAC
>WBNO01011734.1:146652-255066 GCA_013400575.1 Peucedramus taeniatus
CCGCCGCCGCAAGAAACCGCCAGGCGGCCCCGCCAGGACCGGGTGAGTCCCGCGGCAAGGCGCGGCCCTGTGCGCTGCCCGGGTTTGGACCCCCCCCGAGCCCTCAGAGCCTCCCTCAGGGCTGCCCCGCGGCCGCGGATCCCCCGCGCCTGACGGCCGCGCCTCTCCCCGCCGGCAGGATGCGGATCGTGGATGACGATGTGAGCTGGAACAGCATCGCCGCCGCGGAGAAGGAGGAGGAGGAGGAGGATGAAGGCGACCTGCCTGTGGTGAGCGGGGAGGCCGCCAGGCGGGCTCTCCCCCTCAGCCTGTCCTTACGGCCACCTCGAGTCTCCTTTGGGAAGAGCCTGCTGGAGCGCCTCTCCTGGTTCTGCCTCAGGGGTGGGCGGGATCCTGCCGGGAGCTCTGAGGGTCAAAGCAGCCGTTCTGCCGGGCCAGCACGGGGCTCTGTGCCCCAGAGCAGCCCTGCAGCGAGGCACGGGGGCTGGCACTGCCGGTGCCTGTGTAGGAGCGGGGACTGTGCCCTTTGCTGAGCCCCTGGCGTTCTCTGGCTGTGTGCAGGTGGCAGAGTTCGTCGATGAGCGCCCCGAGGAGGTGAAGCTCATGGAGGAGTTCCGAACAAACTCCAAATGGAAGCTCCTGGGAGGTGAGAGCAGCCCCTTCCACTCTCTCTCCCTAATAAAATAATGTTAGCTAAAAAGAAAATAATAATCCTGGGGGTGCTGGAGGGCTGCTGGGCTGTGCAGAGCCCCTGTAATGGTGGTTGCAATTGTTTCCTCAGATGAGGACTCGCAGAGTTCGGATATTTCGGGATCTGCCAAGTCTGCCACGAGGTATGGGGGCTCCAGGAATGCTGCTCTCGGTTCTTCCTGCTTATCTGGCTCTGATTGTCTGGTTCTGGGAAATGGGGGCACTCCTGGATACCTTTCCCTGCTGGATAGCCCCTGCCTGGGGCGGGGACTGGCAGCTCTGTGTGTTTGTGGCACTGCCAGGGGGATGGGGGTGATGGTCCGTGTCACTCTGAATGATGGTGATGGTGGAGACTTTGCCCTTCCAGCTCTGCTGGGATCCAGGCTGCCCTGGGAGGTTTCTGGGATCACCTCTGGGATCTGCTGGGGCTCAGGGCTGCAGCATCCCAGTGAATCCACACTCACAAAGCTGTTCCCAGCTTTGCAGTCCTGCTTTGTTTCCAGACAAACCAAGCACAAAGGGAGCTCACTGTCACCTTCTCTGCCCTCGCAGGCGGCGGCGCCACGACTCCCCAGAGCGCTCGGGCCCAGCAGGGAAACACAACGGCTCCCTGGAGCTCTCTCCTCCCAGGAGACAACGTCACGATACCCCCGACCCTTCACCCCCCAGGAGACAACGTCACGATACCCCTGACCCTTCACCCCCCAGGAGACAGCGCCACGACACGCCAGATGTGTCCCCTCCCAGGAGACAGCGCCATGACACCCCTGACCTGTCCCCTCCCAGGAGACAACGTCACGACACCCCTGACCCGTCCCCTCCTAGAAGACAGCGCCACGACACACCAGATGTGTCACCCCCCAGGAGACAGCGCCATGACACGCCAGACTTGTCACCTCCCAAAAGGCAGCGTCGTGACACCCCGGATCTGTCCCCTCCCCGGCGGCGGCAGCGTCACGATACCCCCGACCCCTCTCCTCCCAGGAGACGACGTGCTGGCACCCCAGATCTGTCCCCTCCCCGGAGACAGCGTCGTGACACCCCAGATCTGTCCCCTCCCCGGCGGCGGCAGCGTCACGACACCCCTGACCCATCCCCTCCTAGGAAAAAGCGTCACGACACACCAGACCTGTCCCCTCCCCGGAGACAGCGCCATGACACCCCAGATCTGTCCCCTCCCAGGAGACAGCGTCATGACACCCCAGATCTGTCCCCTCCCAGGAGACAGCGCCATGATACCCCAGATCTGTCCCCTCCCAGGAGACAGCGCCATGACACCCCAGATCTGTCCCCTCCCCGGAGACAGCGCCAGGATTTGTCACCTCGGCGAGAGAAGCCGGGGTCCCCGAGTGGGAAGAAGAGCCGAACGAAAGGTGAGTGTCACACGCTGTGTGCTGGGGACTCCCCGTGATCCATACTGCCACAGCTGAGTGCTGGGGGCTGGCACAGCTGGCACAGCTGGCAGTGGCAGGTGTCTGTCCCTGTGGGCACAGCTGGGTGAGAGTTCCCCCAGCCTGGAGTGCCTCTGCTGCAGGCTGGGCTGTGTGCACAGCCGTGCCCTGAGCGTGCTCCTCCTGCAGGGATCAGCACACCCTCACTCTGGTTTATCCTCTCCAGGACGGGCTTCTCCTGCCCCGAGGGACCAGCACAGGTCACGGAGCCCCCCGGAGCACTCCCCACGTCGCCGGGATGCCAAGGGCTCTCCCAAGAAGGTACAGGCTGTCTCTGTCCCTTCCATCTGTGGAAATCCAATGATTGATGAAGTGGGGAAGGTTTTGGCTCTAGCAGGGCTGTCCCTGTCCTGTAACTGTGGGGTTTGTGTGCTCTCCAGGCTAGCACCATGTCATCCGGGGTCAGAGCTGGCCTGGTGTCGGCCGACGTGCTGCAGAGGGAGAAGCAGGAGCTCCGGAAGCACGAGAGGAGCACCAGGCACCTGGAAGGTGGGAGTGTGGAACACAGCCTGAGCCCCAGCTGCCCTCCTCCTCCTCCTCTGCTCTCTCAGGCCCTGGCACTGGGGAACATCCCTGTGGAGCTGCAGCTGGACATGCTGCTGGAGGCCTTGGCCAGGGTTGCTGTTCCACATGGGGATTTCAGGGAAGTCACAGGGAGTGTGAAATGCTTTTCCTTTGTGAGTCTGAAGGAGCTGGTGGATAATGAGAGTTCAGAGTCTGTGTGGGGCAGCAGGAAAATGCACAAGCTGAAATCCTGCCTGGCTTTGGGTGAAAGGCTCTTTGGGAGATCAGGACAGGCAAAAGAGAAGTCATAGTTAAAGTCATTACATTGTCTGGAGGTGATAAAATGTTCCAAAGTTGTGACTTGAGGCATCTGTCCCCACCAGAGGAGTCCCAGAATGCTCAGACCGTGTTCCGAGACAAGTCTGGCCGCAAGAGGAACCTGGCCCAGGAGCAGCTGGAGCAGAGGCTGAAGGCTGAGGCAGAGGCCAAGAGGGAAGAGCAATATGCCAAGTGGGGAAAAGGGTGAGTAAGGAACTCCTCAGAACAGTCCTTGGGCCTCCCATCTCCTGGTGTTAGTTTGGGTCTGCTGCCAGGCTGGTGCTGCATTTCCCGTGCTCTGAGGTTGAGCCTGGGACCAGCGCGTGTTCCACGTCTCTGAAAACCCCTTCCTTTGCTGGGGGTGCTTTGGGAATGCTGCACAGGCAGTGGGAGTTGAGGTGTGACCCATCCTGCAAATTGAATGAGTCTCAAGGAGTGATGGCTGGGCTTTGGGTGACAGAGTGTGTTTTCCAGGCTGGCACAGGAGAGGCAGCAGCAGCAGAACGTGGAGGATGCAGTCAAGGAGATGCAGAAGCCCTTGGCCCGTTACATCGACGACCAGGACCTGGACCGAATGCTGAGGGAGCAGGAGAGGGAAGGAGACCCCATGGCTGCTCTCATCAAGAAGAGGAAGGCCAAGGAGAACAAGGAGAAAGGTTTGGCTCTGGAACACACCTGTGTGTTTAAGGGGTCAGCAGTGCAGAAATGCCCTGCTGTTCAGTAAATACCCAAAGGCTGCAGGAGCTGTTGAGTCCTGGGGGACTCTGGATTCTCTGGAGTTACTGGCTTGCTACCAGGAACAGCTGCATGAGTTGTTAGGTGGGAGAGCAGGGCCTGCTGACTGAAAGCTCAGCAGTTTGTCACAGAGAGCCCTTGGGAGCTGTAGCTGGCTGTCAGGAGCCTGTGCTCTCTACCTGTGCCCACCTGCAGACACCTCCTGGGTGGGTGAGGATGTGACCACCTGAAAACAGCTCTTCTGCTCTTTGTGTTCCAGAAAAACCCAGGTACAAGGGACCAGCTCCTCCACTCAACAGGTTTAACATCTGGCCCGGGTATCGCTGGGACGGTGTGGACAGGTACTTATTCCTGGTGGAATTACAGTAAAAATAAAGGAGTTCTGCTTCAGGGAGTTCCCAGTGTAAAGGCTGCCAGTTATGGGATGAGTGAGGGTGTTGGAGCTGGAAGGTTGAATATGTTCAGTTACAAATGGGTGATGGGACAGGCGGGACAAGGGGAGGTGAGGAACTTTGGCGGCATCAGCTCTTGGTAACCACAGGTCCAGGTGGGAACTGAGCCAGAGTAAATTAATGGAAAAGTTGCAGTGGTCAGAAGAGCTCGTGCCCAGCAGCTGCTGTCACCTGGGTGACAGACAAGGGTGTCACCTGGTGTCCCTCTGCAGGTCCAACGGGTTCGAGCAGCAGCGCTTCGCCCGCATTGCCAACAAGAAGGCAGTGCAGGAGCTCGCCTACAAGTGGAGTGTGGAGGACATGTAGGACATGGAGGACAGCTGCTGCAGTGCCCCACAGGCACCACCCACTGCCAGAGCCCTTTGGAATGGCCTGCTCTCCCTGCATCAAGCCCTGTGCTCGGCATTCAGCAGCCACTGCACCATCTTCTGAGGCAAGGCTGGATTTCCCTGGCAGCCAGAGCCTCCAGCTCCCTGGGGGGGACACCGGTGTCTTGTTTGTTTTCTAACAAACTCCTGTTCTATGCCAAATGCTCTGGCCTCTGAGGGCGGTTCCCAAGTCTTCAGGTGTCCTAAATCTCAGGTGAAAATCTGCTGAATGCTTGGGCTTGGGAGAGTTACCCTCATGCAGTGGGTCAGTCTGCTCCAGAACTCAGGTTTAAGTTGAACTTCTGAACTTTTGTGAAGTTTATGCAGTTATTTTGCCATGTAGATCCCACAGCCACCAACGTGTAGGAAGGTTCAAACTCTGCTTCTCCTGACCCTGTCCAAGCAGGAAACTGAGCAGGGAATGCTCTGGCCCTGGAAGAGCAACCTGCAGTGCTGCATTGGGCAGCAAGATCTTCAGGAGCCTCAGCAATTTTTCAGGGCTCCACTTCTAGTGGAAGTAAATGTGTGGAGAATTAGGACTTAAGACCTGGAATTGCCTCCCCCAATTCCAATTCCAAACTCCTCATAGTTTGGAGCAGCTGGTCCCCCCAGACCCCTCTGGATCTGGGGCTGACCTCAGCACTTGGCTGGCTCCAGTGGGAGGTGGAACAGCCCTTCTCCTGTGATCAGATTTGTCAGTCTCAGAGCTGGAGACCAGGCAGAGCTTCCCTTAATCCCTGTGTGCCAGAAAGCACTTGTGGAAATAAATACAGTTGTTCTTGTTGAGGTGCCAGGGAGCAGGGAGGAAATGCAGGCAGCAGTTTCCATGGAGATGCCTTGGCTGCAGCAGTGGGCAGGGGCAGGGCAGGATTGCTCTTTTCAGGGATTCTCCAGCACTGGGAGGGCTGTGGGTGGGAGGGACAGCAGCAAAGTCTGCTCTGCAGTGCCAGGCTCTTGGGATTTCCCTATTTTTCATCCCTGTGTCACATTTCCAGCAGCCCTGGAATTGGTGTGTTCACCTGTAAATAAAACCTTTCTTTTTTTACTCGATTCTGCGTGGTGCTGGTTTTTCCAAGGCAGCTGAACCATCCCCAGCCCTGCTGCACCTGCTGGGCAGGGAGGTGGTTGGGGAGCAGGGGGTGGTGGTGTGAGTTGGCAGCACATTTCCAGTTGTGCTTCCCCCTTCTGTCACCAAGGCCCTGTTCCATTTCCCCCTGCAACCTGAGGCAGCTGCAGCCTCCACAAGAGCAGTTCCACTTGACACATTCGTTTTTGCTCTCACTTAATCTGAGTGCTGCTGGAGATGTGAAGAACCTGCTGTGGAATGATTGGATTCGCCCTCGTGAGCAGAGCTGGATGCTGGTGCCTTCCTCACCTGCCTGGTGACAGTGGCTGCTCTTGCAGAGCCACAGCTGCCAGCAGCTGGCTCGTGTCACACTTGGGACTGTAAGCTGCTCTTGAGGAGGCAAAGCACTTTTAAATGCTGGTACTAAACCAAATGTACTTAGGACCTGAAAACGGCATCAGGTTCTGCTCTTGCAGCTGATTTTGAAGGCTGGAGTTTTAAAATTTGAGAGGTACTACCCTGGGGAGCTCCTCGTTCATCACAGTGCTGGATTTACACATCTGTTACTTGTTCATTACCAGATATTTCATTTTAAGACACGTCTGTGAGGAAAGGGGGGGGCTCATGTGATGAACACCTCCCTCCCTGATCCCATCCCCGTGTGCTGCCTGGGGAGAAGGGAGTTGGGTTTGTCCCTGTGCCCCTGTTCTGCATCCCACATCCCCCGTCCCAGCTGTGGCCTTGTCTGAGCAGTTGTGGCAGCAAAGCCATTGGAAAACGCTGTGGGATCCTCTGGGATGAGCTGGTGATGGAGATGGAGCAGTGACACCAGGACTGGATCTCTTCATTAGTGACTCTGGAAGGGCACAGCCCCGGTCTTGGCATCGAGCGGCAACTTTGATTAGCTTTAACCCCAAAAAATGAATATTAAAATCTTAATTTAATTTAAACCACTGTCATTCACAGTCATGGCAAACAGCAAGCAGAGTAATTATTATGCAAATGAGACAGATAGAAAAATGATTAATAATTGCGCAAATTAAAAATTATTGTAAACATCCTGTGACTGGTGATAAGTCGGGGAGGAGCGTGCGGGGGAGGCAGCGGGGCTCAGCCAGCTCCTGCCTCCCCATTCCCTCATTAGAGGCAGCAGCAAACGAGGAGCCCAGGGGTGCCTGGGCCAGGCTGGGGATCTGCTCCAGCTTGTCCTTACTGGGAGAAAAGCTGGGTTTAAACCATTTCTGCAGTCCCTGTGCTCCTGGCACTGCCCCTGTGTCCCTCTGGAGCCTGCCAGGGTTCCCCACTGCTGCCACTGACCCTGGGAGCTCCCCCCAACAATCACCAGCTGATTTGTCTGGTGTTTCTCTGTTAATTGCCGTATCTTTCCCCCCCTTTTCCTTTTATGCTTTTTCCAGGGAGCAGGATAATTCCAGTCCCGGGCTCCTGGGCTTCCACAGGCACTGCTCATGTCAAGGACGAGCAATTAAGCCTGGCCTCGCGCAGCGTAATTAGATTTTTGTTGATGAGCTCGTGGTAATGTGTTTAGTTTAGATTAAGAGCTTAATTCCTGGGGTGTGACACCACCCGTCCCTGGCAGCCCTGTGCCCACGGGAGTGGGGCTGCTGGAGGGGAGGTCCTGGGAGGGGACCCTCGGCCACCACCCCTGCCTGTGTCACCTGTCCCCACGAAGGTGAATGTGGCTTCTCCCCCCAGCTGCCTCTTGGCTGTTGTTTTTTTAACAGCTCCAGCAAAGCGGGTTTTGGCAGTGCTGTGCTATTGCTCCGTTTCCTGCTGAGTTCTATTATTTTTTAATTAAAAAGAGCCTGAGATTTGTCATTTAATGTCTCTCTAAGCAGCAGCAGCTCCAGGTCGTGGGTGCTTGGCAGAGCTGGTGGCTCCCTGAATCATCCCGGGCTTCCAGCACGGAGCACCTGGGCATGGGGCACAGTGGGGTCCCCCCAGGCACAGACACCCCCACTGCTTTTTGGGGAAGAAGAGTTTTCCCTGGTGACTCCATCCCACAGGGGCTGGGAATGAGAATCCCTGAGACTGGCAGGTTAGTGATTGTATATGCATATGTGCACTTTCCCTAATTATGGAATAATTAGGGACACGCAGAGATAAAAATTACTAATAATATTTACTCTAGACTCTATTTTTTTTCAATAACCTCTCTCTCTCTTCCTCCTTCACCGAGTCTTGGTGGAAATAACTTTGCAGATCCCAGCTAATGAATATTTGTAAATGCAAGAACATTCGGCGCCGGAATATCCAGAGGGCATCCTCTCTCTGCCTTGTAATTTTTTTTTTCACCAGATATTTAATATTTATGGTTCCACAGCCTCGTGAATAAAGAGCCACACGCAAACCCCCAGGAGCTCGGGGGCCGGGATATTTATGGCGCTTCCTCTTTTCCTTTTCAATTACAAAGACACCTCACATAATTAAGTGCTAATAACCTTGTTAATCTAAAATTGATACTCTTTCTCCTGGCTATCTCTTAATAGAATTAAAAACAGATTAATAATCAAGGGTAGGAGAATTTGCACGGGATTCAGGGAGAGGGGGCCACGCTCCAGCCCCTCCTGGAGCTCCCGGGAGCCAGGCTGGGATGGGCAGCACCAGGAAAGGGGCTGGCAGGGAGGGCTGTTTTCCCCCGTGCTCTTTACACAGCTTAAATTTTTAAGACAAACAGCCATGTAACACCGTCTCCTAATGAAACTGTTTTATGTTAATTAATTATGTATCAAGGCTCATTTTCATGCGCTGCCCGGCTCCGCTTCCCCTCCGCCGAGCCTTTGATCTGTCAGAGGCTAAACGGGAGATAAATAATCAAACTGGGAAGCAGCCTGGATGGAAATAAACACGGTTCAGATGCGTTATCTGGCGGGCAGAGCAAGGCCCTGGGTGATGGGGCTCGGCTGCACTCCCAGGGTGGGGAAGTGCCCTGTGCCTCAGTGTCCCCACGGCCACCCCTGGGGACAGCCCCGTGTCCCCCTCATGGACTGGGGTCTCTGCAGGTGCTGCTTGTCCTCCCCAGGAGCAGGAGGCTGCAGAGCACCCTGAGTGCACTAAGCTGATGAAGAATTCAAACTCTGCAGCATTTCTTTCTTCCAGCCCATGAAGATTCCGGCAGCTCCAGGCCCCAATCCCCCGTGCCAGGGATAGCTGGGATGCTGGCAGTGGGCACGATTTGGGCATCATTTAACACAACCTCTCCCAATTTGTTACACCTACGAGGAGGCAGATGTGCATCCACATTCATTCTGGAGGAACTTCAGGAATTGTAACTTCACCATCCAAGGCTGCCCAACGCCGCAGCTCCTGTGGGGCACAGGCTGAGGGTGGCAGTGCCAGGAGCCTGTGGGGACAGGGATTGCAGGGCTGGCAGGAGCGATGCCCATGGGCTCAGCTGCTCCTGAGGTGCCCATGGTCACATCCCTGGTGACCTGAGCTGCTCCTCGGGTGCCCATGGCCACATCCCTGGTGACCTGGGCTGCTCCTCGGGTGCCCATGGCCACATCCCTGGCCACCTCAGCTGCTCCAGGGGTGCTGTGGCCACATCCCTGGTGACCTGGGCTGCTCTGGGGGTGCCCATGGCCACATCCCTGGTGACCTGGGCTGCTCTGGAGATGCCCATGGCCACATCCCAGGTGACCTGGGCTGCTCTGGAGGTGCCCATGGCCGCATCCCTGGTGACCTGGGCTGCTCCAGGGGTGTGGCAGTGCTGGCTCACCCTGTGCCTGTGGGCAGCTCAGGTCCGGGGGCCGGGTTGGTGCCCTGCTGTAAATCAGGTGTTGCTCCACCAGTAAACAGCCTGCAGCAGGAATTCCGGATGATAATTGTGGAGTGCTTTACAGCCGTAATAACCCGGCAGTGTTCTGGCCCGCGTGTAATTAGCAGCTAATGGATTTCTTCCTAAAGGGCTGAAGGCAGAGGGGACCCAGCTCCGAGTGCTGCAGCGTCTGGGGCTCTGCTCATCTTCTGATGAGGACATCGCTGGGGGACCGTGGGGAGCGCCGGGGAGCAGTGCTGGCAGCAGGGACCCCACTGCAGCAGGAATTGGAGCTCCTGGCTCTGATGTGTCTGCTTGTCCCTCCTCATCCTCCCCCATCCCGCTCAGCACAAGCAGCTCAAACAGCTCCTGGCCCCCGGCTGTGCTCCTGTGGGGCTCCCAGCGAGGTTTATGCCCGGAGGTTGTTCACTTAGAGGATTAGGAGGGAGGTTATTCCCTGCAGCAGCTCTCCGGGGTGTGTGCATGCCGATGGAGCTGCTTTCTCTCCTGGAGCAGTGTCAGACCTTGGCCAAGCCCAGCCCCGCTCCACGGCCGCAGAATGCGCTCCCGGCCTGGAGGGGAGCCCCGCTGCAGGCAGAGGATGTGGGAACACGGCATCGCAGGGATGCAGGTGAGCTCCTGTGCCCCTCACCTGTGCCGTGGGCGGCAGCGAGGAGGGAGCAGCCCTGGGTGGCTCCCGTGGCACATCCTGGCCGGGCCAGCGTGCCGGGCCGCGAGCCCAGCCCCAGGGACGATGCCCAGCGGAACCAGCCGGGGCTCCGGGCACTGCCACCAGCTGCAGCCACCGGCCACCAGCCCGGGCAGTGCGGCCGTGCCTGTCACCATCCCCCGAGCCGCAGCTCCGGCCCCAGCCCGAGCACGGAGCAATCAAAGGAGCGCTCCCAGAGCCTCGTCCCCTCCAGCCTTGCCCCGGGCCCTGCCTTTGGGCTTCTGAAGGCTCCGCTCCAGCGGTGTCAGCTCTCATTAATCCGCACATCAAAGCCCGAGCTGCCAAACATCCTTGGGAGGCTGCGGGGACTCCTCGGCAGCGCGGGCGGGAGGCAGCGGTGCAGGGGTGGCTGAAGGGTCCCTCGGGGCAGGTGGGGGATGTCCCTGAGCAAGGCTGTAAAATAACAGGACACGGCACTCGGGTCTGCGTGGCATCGTGGTGATCACTCAGAGCTTGGACTTGATCTTGGAGGTCTTTCCCAGCCTGAACGATTCCGTGGTTCTGCGAAGGAAAGGCCCTCCCGCCGCGACGTCTCCCACGTGTCACATGTGTGCAAGCAGGGAAAAGAGATTTAGCAAGAAAACACACACAGAAATCAAGCAGAGAGGGTGCTGCTCGCTCTGCAGAGTGCAATTTGCCTGCCAAGGTCCTCTCCGTGCCGCCGTGGCTGCAGCCTGGGATTCCCTGCTCGGCTCTGGCGTGGCTCAGCATCCTGCCAGGGAGCTAATCAGGTCAATGCATTTTTAACGGGGCATAGGAAATCTTTATACTTTTTGTCAGGCTCATTCTTCTCCCCCGTCTCTCCGTGGGGGCTGAATTATTTAATGCTGAATAGCAAGCAGGGCCGGTTTCCCTGCGCTGGCTGCTGACGGTGCATTTCAGGGCTGCTGAGATTGGCAGCTGGCTGTGCTCTGAGCTGGGCCCAGGGGAAGCCGCTGCAGCAGCAGATTGCCTGCTTGCAGCCAGATTTATGGAATAACTCGGGTCCTTCTGGGCATCTGAATGAGCGGGATGGGTTTGGAGAAGGGATGAGCAGTGCCAGAGCAGGGTGCTCACAAATCACACCATCCCCCTGTGCTCCTCACATTTCTCTGAACAGAATTCCTTTGCTCAGGATTTTATCCTGAGAAGCTGAAAAGGCAGAGAGAAGCCCAAAGATGGGAAATAATCCTGATCTCATTGGCTTCTCCTGTGCTGTGCTCATGTGGAATGGGTTAGGAATTGTTTACCTGAAGTGCTGAGCCTGGCTGAGCTCTGGTGTGAGTTGTTTTCAATCACTGACCAATGGTCACACAAGCTGTGTTGGGACTCTGGAAAGAGTCACGAGTTTTCATTATTATCTGTTCAGCCTTCTGTAAGGATCCTTTTCTATTCTTTAGTATAGTTCAGTATAGTTTTCTTTAACATAATACACCATCATAAAATAATAAAACAGCCTTCTGATCACATGGAGTCACAGCATCATTCTTCCTGCCACAAAGGGTCAAGTTTTTACACCATCCCCCATCTCCCTAATCCATCTCTGTGTGCACTCAGAACATCAGCTGGAGTTTGGGGTTGATTTCCACGCTGGGGAAGGCTGGGAGAGCAGAGCAGGACACCAGGGGATCCAGCAGCCTCAGCTCAGCAGATCCCTGCTTTGGGGCAGGGTTGGGGTGACAGGGAACGTGTGCCAGCGGGCACAGGTCGTGTGTGTGGCCAGGAGCACCCGTGGGCACACAGACACACAGGGCTGGTTTGTGTATCGGGGTTTATCTTCCCCATTAATGGCTTTCTAAATTGGTGGCAGTGGAGCAAAAAACCCAATCTGAACTCGGAGCATGCATGATTACTATTGTAATAACCTTGGCTAATAAGAATATGATGTGGTGTTAGGCTGGGAAAGAAAACACATTTCTCATTAGCTTTTTGATTAATTACTCCACATAATTTCCTAGGGGGACTTGCCTGGGACTGATTGCCTTTGCTTTTGACGCGTGGAAGTGGTTTACCTTAAGTTAATAATTTTCTCGGTGACATTTTAATGGCAGGCCTCAATTAATCTCCAGTCACTGGGCAAAGGCCAGGCCCCCACCACCCCCTCGCTCCTCTGGGGGCTCAGAGCACCCCCCTTGCCCACCCTTCTCCAGGACAGGGCAGAGGAGCTGCCTGGGGGTGAGCGTTAAGGTCAGGCTTGGGCAGTCCTTGGCAGAGGTTTGGGCTCCAGGATCCTGGACCTCCCTGCCCTGCCCCACATGTGATGCTGTGGCTTCTCAGGGCTTTACATACCTGGGAATGCAGCAGCTGTGCAGCCCCGTGCTCTCCTGGTGCTGCCAGGGATCCAGCTGTTCCCAGGCATATGTTTACATGGCCTGGAAGCCACCGGTTTCCTTCCATGCCTTATAACATAAATATTTTACAGGAGCTAAAATATTCAACACCCGTTTGATGTTGCCACATGGAGTGGGATCAAATGAGGGTGGGAAGGAGGGGAAAAGAGGAGAGGGGAGCAAGCAGAGACTCATTTGTTTCCCTGCCTGGAAATGGAATGATGCTGCATATTTCTGCATCAGGAAATCACCCGGAACAGTGATCTCTGCTCACTGCTCCCCGAGCAGTGCCTGGCTGCTGCAGCTCTGTGCAGGGCACGTCTGATGTGGCAGGGGGTGGGACTGTCCCAGAGGCTCCTCCTGCACCTGGGATGGGCATCCCACATCCTGGGTGCATCCAAAATCTACCCTGCACCCTCCAGCTGAGCCCGTGCTCTACACAAACTTCAAAACACAGGCAGGTCCAGCCAAACTCCTGCTAAGTGAAACATCAGGGTAATTCCAGGCCCTGCCTTGCCATCCTGGCATTCCTGGGGCTGCTGGGGTGGAGAGATGGGGATGTGGGTGGGCAAGGCCAGGCAGCACCCCGGGGCAGGCTCACCTGGGGCAGGTGCTGGCCAGGAGGAGAGGAGGCAGCAATATTTATGTTTCTATCCAAATGCATGGATCAAAGCTGACACTTTAATCTGTTCAACAACATCTCAAGGATAAAAAAGTTGCAGGCAAATCACAGGCCTAAATTGGTAATATATTTCTGCTTGTCAGTTGACAAATCACTTTACAAACCCCTTCTGCATCTTCCCACAGTCCCTGGGCGTGCTGGTTTGGGATGTGCCAACCTTCATCCCTCGGTGTTTGTACCACACTCCTCCTCAGGAGGGAGGTGCTGGAGCTCAGGGCAGGGTTTGGCAGCAGCTGGGTGAGCTGGGGCTGCTGGTGCTCAGCTTTTCTCCCTGGCCCAAAGCAGTGCTTTCCCTCACATTTCACTGCCCTCCACAGCCCTAGTGAGGCTGGGGATGTGCTCACTCCAGCCCACTGTGGTGACCATGGCACTCCATCCTGTAGCCTTCAGATTTCACTGAACAGAATTCCTTCACTCAGGATTTTTATCCTGAGAAGCTGAAAAGGCAGAGAGAAGCCCAGAGATGGGAAATAATCCTGATCTCATTGGCTTCTCCTGTGCTGTGCTCATGTGGAATGGGTTAGGAATTGTTTACCTGAAGTGCTGAGCCTGGCTGGGCTCTGGTGTGAGTTGTTTTCAGTCACTGACCAATGGTCACACAAGCTGTGTTGGGACTCTGGAAAGAGTCACGAGTTTTCATTATTATCTGTTCAGCCTTCTGTAAGGATCCTTCTCTATTCTGTAGTATAGTTCAGTATAGTTTTCTTTAACATAATACAGTATCATAAAATAATAAAAAAGCCTTCTGATCACATGGAGCCAGAGCATCATTCTTCCTGCCATGAAGAGACAAGTTTGTTACAACACCTTCCCACCATGGTGACCATGGCACACCAGCCCACCGTGGTGATTGTGGCACTCCATCCCTGTGGATGCAGTCCAGATTCCAGGGAAGAGCCAAGAAGCCCCTGCCAGACACGGCTCGGAGCAGAGGGACCCTGCAGGGAGACAGCACTCGCTGCCAAGGGGTTTTTCTGCCTTGACTCCTTTTTATTGAGTTTCTTTTTCTCTTCTTTCTCTCTCCTGGCCAGTGCCAGGCCGAGTTGATGAATTATCCCAATATATATTCTGTCTGGAAAGAAAACACATATCATATGTATCTTTGACAAGTTATTATTCTTCCTTATCAGAATATGTGTGCATCCAGCCACGCCATAACTCACCCTCGGCGGCGCCCGCGGATCCGGGCGGGAGCAGCTCCGGCCGATCCCGAATCCAGCCCGGCCCCGGCTGGCTGAGCCCTGCTGGGATGCTCTGGGGACGGGCAGGGCACCGTGTGCCCCCACCTGCCAGCCGGGGAGGGGGCCTGGGCGGAGGCGAGAGCGCCACGTCGAGCTAATTCAGCGCCTGCCTCACCTCCAGCTGATTGCTGCAAATTAAATTTCACGCCAATGAGCCGGAGGAGGCGGCGTGCGGCGCGGGGGGAGAGGGGCGGCTGGTGCGGGCACGCTGCAGAGCTGGCACAGCCTCCTGCCCGGCTTGGGGGGCACTCAGGGCCTGTGCGAGCCCCCCTGAGCCCCCACAGCCCATCCTGCCCAAAGCCCCTGTGCCCCCAGAGTGGCTGTGCCAGGGGCTGGGCAGAAATCAGTTCACAGATGAGCGAGTGAACATTTGTGTTCCTCGCCGCCTCTGGAATGAAGCCCAGCAGGAGAGCAGCAGTGGGACAGGGCATGGAGGCCTCCTCAGGCTGCTCAGGGCACAGGGTGGGCTCTCTGCAGGTGGGATCCATCCAGGTGTGCTGAGCGTGCCGGGGTGCAGGGCTGAGAGCAGCGGGAGCGCTCCCATCCCCACTGCACAGCCTTTAATGTTGGGCTTATTAAGATAATAACTGCTCCATCTCCGCCGGTTTGAAACATGATCTAATAGGAATCTTACAACAAAAGTTGCCAAGCAGCCAGGCCAGGATTTACTAATAGACTCCGAGCGTGCTGTAACTGAGATGGAAATTAATTTAGTGATTAGGAGATTAATAAATGGAGCAGAGCACATCCCTTCCTTTAAAGGCCGGGAGGAAGCACTGGGATGTGGCATTCCCGTGGTGCCTTCACGGGAACTGTTCAACTCTTTAATCTCAACGCTTCCTTCCAGGCTCTGGGGCGAGGCTGCAGGAGAAGCTGTGCTTCCTCATTTTCTCTTAAATCCCATCTTCTTCCCCAGCTGTTTGTTAGCATTCTTTTGTCTTCACAGACACCTGAGCCTGGCACTTGGGGAGAAAAATCCCGATCTGCCCCCTCCAAGCCGCCTGAATCCGGGCCAGCGGCAGCACTGGGAGCACACAGAGGGAGGGAGGGAGCTGCGCCCTGAGCCTGCCCCTCTTTGTTGCTGTTGGTTCTGCTCAGCAGCAGCTGTGTATCCATATTTATTGAGGGGAAGGGAAGGAAAACTGTCGGTAATCCCAGGGAAGTGGAACATCTTGTAATTACTCGAGTAGCTCGGCTGGCGTGGGCGCACGGGGGCTCCCGGGAGCTCTGGGTCACCCTGAAGGGCAGACGGGAAAGGTGGGATGTTAAACACGCTCTGAGCAGTGCAGGGGGAAAAGGGATTGAGGCACCAGTGTGAGTCAGGAATGGAGAGGGGAGCTGGTGGCCTCCTGCCTTGTGGTCCTTGGCTGGGGTGAGGTGAGAGCTGCTTCCCCCACCCTGAAATGCTGCTGGGATCAAAAGCTGGGTGAGTGACAGGGAATTTGGCAATTCCCTGGCTGTGCTCAGAGCAGTGGGAAGAGTGGGTGAGGTGGGAAGCCGGAGGGAGACACAAATGGTCTGAGGGCACAAGATGCCCCCGCACCCTGGGTACCTCTGAGCTGGGGGTAGGAAACAGAACCCAGGATGCCAGCAAAGCTGGCAGCTCCTCTCCACTGGCATTTCCAGAGGGCAAAACGTGATCTCTTACAGATGCTGATAAGGTTTCTGAGCGAGGGCAGGAGTTCGAGATGAAGGGGAGCGTGTGTTTGTGCGTTTCTTCTCCCTCACCTTTTCTCTCCCCTCGCTGTCTCCAGCACAGCCTCGCAAGAAGAAAAGCTTGTGGGCATCTGTGCTTCGCCTCTGCCTTCCCTGGGGGCCATCAATATGCAGAGACTGTTACCTGGGCGGGGACCTTTCCCTCTGTTCCTCAAGGTCGTGGCAGGAGCTCCTGGTTGCCCAGGATGGTCCTGGAGCAGAGCAGGGAAGCTTGGGCAGAATGTGCTGCCCTGGAAGAGGAGGAGGATTAGGATGGGTTTGTATTGGGCTCATGCTGGTGGTGTTAGAGCACAGCCAGGCTCCAGGACCTGCTCCCAGATCCGTGGTGCAGTATTTTCCCAGTGGGAAATCCACCCTCCTGCCCTCAGGGAGTGAAGGTGGGTGGGCAGCATCCCTGCCGAGGACATGGTTTCTGTCCACCCCTGCTTCCCAGCTCCTGGCACTGGGATGAAGACAAATATTTGGAGAACGGCAGAGCCCGGCTTGCTTCAGACAGAGCCGGCAGCCTCTCAGAGGCTGGGATTAATTTGAAGGAATTTACTGGTGGGGTTTGTGGCAGAGAGAACAGTTTGCTTATTTCACACTCGTATGGCCACCTGCTACGAACTGTTTGTTCAGTTTCAAATTCTTTAATTAAAATCAACATAAAACAGATTGAAAACATCCCAAGAAGGGGATGCTTGATTTGCTGGAGGATATTGCAGCAAACGAGCCAAAGCACTCAGAAGACACCGGATCACGGGAAGCGCCCTGGGCGGACACTCGGGTCTGCCTGGGCCACCGGCCCGGGGCTGGGGGCAGGTGGCCCTGGGGCACCTCAGCTTCATCCCCGAGGCAGAGTGGACGTGCTGCCTCTTTCTTTATCAGGATTCCCTCCCCAGCGTGGCCGTCCCGGCAGTGCCCGGCGCGGTGGGCGCAGGCGCGTGGCGGCGGCTCAGCCCTTGGCGGAGCTGATCAGAGGCCTCCTCCAACAAACATCAAAGCTTCAATTAACAGGGGCCGCGTGCGACCCTCTTGCAGAGCGCAGATAAGAATAGAAATTTCCCTTGGAAAACGGATTTGTGTTTAGCTGCGTGTGCCGGGCGGTAAATGACCTGCTCGGCGCGGCACCGGAGAGGGGCCGGGGACAATTACGGTGCTCATTGGGAGCCGGTTATCTGAAGGAAACAGGCGCGCTGCTATTTAGCTGTCTAATATCCCAGTGGGAGGGGAGGCGGAATTAAAACCCGTCTCTTTTCAGAGCCGTTTCAATCTGAAGGATTCTTCCTTTATGCGGTGGCTTTTCATTTCAAGGGGCTTCTTCCTCTCTCCCAGGCCCTGATTTGCGTGTGGCCGGCTGCAATGGAGAAGGACGGCGAGGGGAAGGAGGGCTTGGCTGGGTCTGCACCCTGACATGGAGCCTCGGGGTGCTTGGGGAGAGGGAGCAGCCTCTCCCCGGCGGATTCCTCACGATGCCGGCATCTCCCGCTCTGATCCCGGAGAAACAACAACAGCCACGCGGTGCAGAAAGTTAATCCAGAGGCAGACGGGCGTTTTAATCACTGGAAAGGTTAAAACAAACCCTCCCCGGCTGCGCGCGGGCTCCTGCCAGCTCCCGCGCTCCTGCGGGCCTGGGAGACCCAGAGCACCATGACTGTATTGATTCAATTATTCTCTACAATGTAATACTCTGCATTTGTGTGATAGCAACAAACAGAGTTGAAAGACATACAAAAATAAATGATCTGAAAGTTAATATGGCTGAATGAGCAGCTCTGAATGAGGGGAGAGCGCTTTGGTTTTGCATTGTGGAATCAATGGTGTGCAGAACAATGTCCTCCCTTCCCCGGGGCCCTGGGGGCCCTGCCTCAATCGATCACTATGCAAATTAATTGAATTCATGAAACCTGCATCACTGGGTAATTGATGCTTCTTATAATTACCTCCGAGTTATGAGCTTTTAGGGGATTTCATTGATCCCTGCTCGGGGACAGGGCCAGGGCAGGTTCTGGGGGTGAGGCTGAGGCACCGGGGGCTCACTGGGATCCTTGGGTGTGACAACCATTGCCCAGAGCTGGTGGGACTTCCAGAGCCTGGATGCTGTGTTTTCCTCAGGAAAGCACCTTCCCCTCCTCGGGGCCCAGAGGATGCAGAGGTGACAGTGACAGGTGCCACAGGAGCACGTGGCCAGGCCAGCCATGCCTGGCTGGTGGCTGGTGGGAGCGAACAGGTTCTATCCAAAGGGATAATAGGCTTATACAGCGCATTATTTAAGAAAAAGGGACAGGCAATTGAGCTCTGCAGACTAATTAGATTAAACTGATGAGCTCATCAGTATTGTGTGTAATTAAGATCAGAGCTAATTGCAGCACTTTGATGCCCTGCGTTACCCGAGGTGTCCCTTGCCCGGCTAGTGGGAAGTGGCTGGGCTCCCTGGGCTTCTGCTCCCTCCAGGGAAGAGCAAGGGACGTGTGACTGTGCCCAGTTCCTGCTGAGCTGGGGGCCAGGCAAGAGGGAATCCGGAGGTTTGAGCAGAGAGCTTTGTGCCAAAGGGAGAGAGCAAACGGGGAGTGGGATGGAAACTTAGAGAAGCAGAAACCAGCCCAGGTTCCAAGGGAACTGCAGCCATTGCTTCCTCTGGAGGATGGACAGGATTTATCCAGATGGACACTGCTTCAGGAGACAGTTCTGGCTGTGGTGTGGCAGCTGGAGCAGCCTGGGTACAGCTTTTATCCTGCTCTTCCCTGTTCCTGTCTGATCTTTCCTCTTGCTCCTGCACCACCACCTCCTCCCCGCTTCTCTCCGTTATCCGCCCACCTCGCTTCTCTCTCCCTCAGTCTCACCTGCCTCACCCTCCTGCTCCCCCTCCCTGACACGGCTTCTCTGCAGAACCGCTTTGTGCCCCTCCAGGCCCTCCCCAGGCTCCACTCTCGGGCCTCTGCCCAGCTTTGGGAGGTGGCTCCCGGCCGTCCCTGCCGAGCCCCTCTGCGATGCTCCCGCTGCCCGCCCCGGCGCTGCGCTCCCTCCGCTTCGGGCTCCTTGTCTCCGTCTCCAAGGTTACACCAATGGCTTCCCGCTCCTCTCCTGAGCTCCCAGCGGGATTTCCCGATGCTGTTCACCAGTTGGGTTTTGTTCCTCACTGCCTCTCCCAGTTCTCCCGCACCTTTCTGCATCCTGCCGCTGCATCCTCCCTTGGAGAGCATCGCTTGCACCTGACTGAAGGGAGGGCAGGGCTTTGCAGCACCTTCTCTCCAGAGAAATTCCCCCTAACTGAGGGCTGAGCATCCAGGACCACTCCAGGGCATCCTGGCTGAGCTGGCGGCCCTCGGGGGGACCCTGGGCAGCTCCCTCGAGGCGGGGTGGGTTCCAGGGGGGCTGCCTTTGGAGAGCTGCTCATCCTGGTGGCAATCCGGGCAGCAGGAGAGCAAACATGAACATGCAGCATTTCTTCCTTTATTGCTGGCTGCGGTGGCAGCTGTGGGGGCAGGAGCAGGCTCAGCCCCAGGACAGGAGCCCTGAGGGGCCTCTCTGCCTGTCCCCTTGTCACAGTGGGGTTAGAAAGGGGCTGGGAATCCTTCCAGACGCCCCCGCAGCAGGTGTCCCCATGGCACACCCCTTCTGGGCGAGCATTTAGGGACACTGCCTCGAGATAATGACAGGGAGGTTTAACTCTAATCCTTCCTGCAGGGCTCTTCGGGTCTTACAGCCTGGAAAGTGACGGGGGTGGGGGAAGCAAGCAAACCCCAAACCCCTTCCCAGATGTACGAGCAGCCTGAAATATCTCTGGCTTCTCTCTCTGCAATAACTGGAGGGAACAGGAGCAGATGTTTATAGGTCACGCTGCTGGTTTTTCCCTTTCTTTTCGACGAAGTCTTTATTTTTCTCCAGCTTCTCCTGCTAGCGAGGATTCGGGTCGCAGCGTCCCCTTCCCGCGGGCGGCAGCAGAAAGCCCCGCAGGTGCCGGCAGCCCCGGTGCTGGAGGGGATGTCCCGGGCACAGCGGGCCCCGGCAGGGACGCGGAGCCCTGCGGGGACAGCGGCAGAGGGGCTGCGCGGGTGGGCGAGCCCCGGGCTGTCCCCGCGGCGCGGACGGGAGGTGGCACTGCTGCACCGGCGCAGGACCCGCAGCCCCGCACCGCCGCAATTAGCGGGGGGCTCTGATGGGACCCGCAGGGCCCCGCGGTGCTCCCGGGCGCGGTGTCCCCCCCGCAATGGCAGCCTGGCCCCCGCCAGGTCGGGACTGGCTGTGTCCCCGAGCCGCTGGTGACACTGCGGTGATGAGGATTGCCCTGAGTGTCGGCCCCACGGGCTGTCTCTGTCCCACGCTGCTGTGCTGGTGCCCCAGGTGCGGTGGCAGCCAGAGGTGTCCCCGTAAAGTCCTTTTATCCATGTAGGAGTAAAGGCTCTTCCTGCCTCCTGACGAGCGCTCAGCTCAGCGGGATGCAACAGGTCACTGCAGTCCCGTGTGTGGGCCCCGTGCTTTTGGGGCTGCAGCATCCTGCCCTAAACACCCCCAGTGCCTTTGAGGTCACAGCAGGCAGCCCAAATCCAGCCGGGGAGAGGCTGGTGCTGCCCGCACTGCCGGGGGGGTTGCCAGATGCATCCTGCTGTTTCCACTGGCACCGGAGAGGAACAGGAGGGCTGCTCCTCACTCTGGGGGCATGTTCCCAAAGGGAAGGTCTTGGAACAGGAGAGATTTCTCCCTCAAGGCTTTTCTTTTTCTACAAGCTCTTTTGGAGGGGGGAGTTAGGAGCAGAGGAGAGTTCAGACAGATCTGATTCCCCTATCTCAGACAAACACACTCGCCTTTCCCTGACTGCAGATCAACAGGACATGTTCCAGGGAAAGATCATCTCGAAAGAAATGGATTTTCCCCCTACTGCTTTGCCATTTTTGCTTGTATTTCTGAAAGCCGGAGTGACGGGTTGTGAACTTTAAGGAGCGATTTCTATTCCTTGCTCTCGTCTGACATGTGGGCAGTGGGACTGCGAGCCCGAGGAGGAGACAGGGCTGAACAGCTCGGGGGAGGATGCTGAGGGCGAGGCAGCCGCTTCCTGACTCCCACAGCAGCTTCTCCTCCGAGTGTGCTGCAGCAAGCTCCGTGCAGGGCGGGAGGTGGTGCCCGAGGGGGCAGGGGATGCTCTGACCGAGGGGCAGTGCCCCGGCAGCGAGGGCTCGGCGCTAATTGCAGCCAGCAATAAACACCGAGAATATCAATAGAATGATGGCATTTAATTAGTATCCAATGGCTCGTATGGATTTCTACGTTAGAGCCACATTAACATGAGATTCTCTGATCCCGAGTAATGCTAAGGAACAAATGCTTAGGGATTAGCTCAGGTGCAGCGATGCTCGCAGTCTCCAGGGACAGGGAGGTCCCTGCAGGTGTGTTGGGATGGCATCTGTCCTGTCCTTCCCCTTCCCTGGGCTTTCTGGCTCTTTTTCCCAGCACAGAGCTGTTCCAACAGGTCCTGCCCAGCTGGGCTGGCCGCATCCACAAACAAAAATCCCGAGAAATGGAAATGAAGTTTCTGAGCTCCACCCAAACCCGGCGCCCTCCACATTAAGTGAAGCCCCCCCACCAGCCCCGCAGCCTTTTGAGTTTTGTATGAAACACTCATTATACCTTTGGTGTGACAAATGATTGAAAAGTGTAATTTGAAAGCTAAGCTCCCCATCACACTCTTCCCTATTGTTTATTTGCCAGCTCCAAACGGGTTGGCTGCCAAGGAAAGTAATCAGAAGGTAATAGCCTGATATCGGATGAATCCCCAGAGCTGCCAGCAAGCTGGAAAACTACAATCTCGGTGCCGCCTGCAGTATTGATGCGCTGAAAATAATTGTGTAGAACAGCAGAGCTGGGATCAAACTTGGGCTGACACTCGGCATTGTACGGCTCGCGTTCGGCGCAGTCTGATGTGGTTATTTGTGACTGGCTCGGGGCAAGGCAGCCAAAAGCGTCTCAGGGAGAGCTGCTGCGCTCTGTTTGCCCATGTAGATGAGAAAACACCTTCCCAAAGCAAAGTGCATCTCTTTATCTCCATCCCTCCCTCCCTGCCTTGCCTCTTGCTTCCCCTCTTGCTGCGATCCCGGGAAAGCGTTGATTTTATTGAGTGTGGCAAGTGGCAGTTCATTAAAAAGTGGGAGCAGATGGGGAAGGGATTGTAGAAGAAGATTAATGATGCGCACCGACAAGTAAATCGGCCCAGGTTCTGGAGTAAACACAATCACGCCGGCTTCCTGGGAGTGGGTAATCCTCCTCTGTCAGCTCCGGCCTCGTTAGCCGGCTGCCGGGGCCGGGAGCTAACGAGCAGGGATGCCCGGGAGCCTGTGGCAGGCCTGGTGTGGCCGGGAACCTGGTGCTGGTGCCGGTGCCAGCAGGGACTGGGAGCAGGTGCGGCCATGGAGCTGGCACTGGCTGCTCGAGGCCACTGTGGTGTGCCCTGCCTGGGAGTGGCCGTGCGAGCAGGGCAGCCTCTGCTGGGGATGCTGGCACGGTGGGCTCCGTGTCCTCGCCGGCGCAGGGCGGCTCCGTGCCTCCCTCCCTGCCAGCTCTGCCCTGGCTGAGCTGTGCCCGTTCCCTCTGGCAGCGCCTGGGAGCCAGCTGGGAATCGTGGGTGATGGATGCCCGGGGTGAGAGGGAGCCCTGTGCCCTGCAGCGCTGCCCAGCTCCCGCGGGATGCGCGGCATTCCCGTCCGGGATGCTCGGTGACGCCGCTTGCCTGGTGGAGCAGAGCTGTCCTGGCAAAGGGGAGCGGGGTTGCTTCCCTTAAATTCCTGCTCACAGCCTCCACTCTCCGCCGTGACAAAGCTCACCTGTCCCACCCTGCCTCACCTGTCCTGCCCTGTCCTGTCCTCTCTGGGGGCTCCGTTTGTCCCCGGCCAGCCCTGACCTCTCCGTGCGCTGATGGAGAGGCCGCGCACGGGCGAGAGCCTCCGCTGCCAGATTTAAACACAAGCTGCATCCTTTGTGCAGCAGGACAGCTGGCTCCTGCCGGCCTCCCCTCCGGAGGACAAGCCTTTCATTATGGACGGGGCTGTAATTTTGCTGCAATTTCCAGAAAAGCTCCTGACTCCTTGTTTAAGCACCAGCGGGAGTGGGAGCGGGACAAGGGCACGTCTGTGTGCGGCGCCTTCAGCGGTGACAGGGGACCCGAGGGGCTGCTGGCCCTTGCTGATGTCACGGGGATGTCACCCCCGGGGGCTGCAGAGCAGGAGCCAGGCAGGACGGGGCTCTGTGGATCCCTCCAGGCTGGCATTGCTGCTGTCACCACCGCTGTCCCCGCCTCACCCACCTCCGCAGCCACCCGGCACAGGGGGATGCTGCCAGGGAGGGCCACTGCCCAGCTGAGCCACCGCCAGGGGCATAAATAATTTAATAAAGGAACTTTGGAAATTATATTGCCCTAAATAATATAATAAACCCTAATTTACTCACATTTATCTCCCGGAGTTTTTTGTGAAAGCAGTAATCTTGCATCTTCTACAGTGATGGATTAGCAGGAAGGAAACTCCGCTGGGGAATAAAAACCCACATCGTGTAGTTTTTGACATGTTATTATTCAGTTTTATCTCGGGTTGCTCATTCCTGGGCCATTACTCATGTTCACAGGAATTTTTCTCCCCCCTTATTTATTTATTTTTATTGTGACCAGAAGCAGAGATGTCAACAAATCATCCTGCCTTGCATTTGGAGGGGACAGTGTGGCACTCCTGGGGGGTCCTGGTGACACCCCACGCCACAGGGCACTGCAGACTCCGAGGAGGATGGCACCGTGTGGGTCCTGCCCACCCTCCCCGCAGCACTCCAGCCGTGGCAGTCAGGGAGGGACACAACTTAATTAGTCCATGAGTTTCTAAGAGATCCGATCGATGGAGCAGATCAGAGCTGCGAGTCCTGCCTGCGCTGAGGGTGCCTGATAAAATAACCCAGGCGGGCTCTGGCAGGGCAGAGTGTCAGGGGACAGTGCTCCAGCAGCCAGGGACGTGCCAGCACCTTGTGCCGTGACCCAGGAGGGATGGCACGGGTGGCACCGCTCTTCTCTCCGTGCAAGGGGGCTGCAGTCAGCACCGAGGACATGGGAGCCCCCGGGAGCTTTAATTACTCCTAAAAGTCAGCCTTTATTGCTCATTAGCAGTTGCGAGAGGCAATGCAGGATGCGGCGCCCCGGCGTTGTGCCCTCGGAGGGAAGGATTTTTGGCTGCCTTGCTTAAGTCACAAGGAGGTTATTAAATAACTGCAATTACACGAGGAGTGCCGGGATGGTGCCTCTCATTTATTAGCACTGCTTTGTTTACTCCCAGGCTTGAAAGAAATGGTAGAATTTGGAGCAGCAGCCAGTGCCCAGCAGGACCATGATGGCATCAGAGCTGCCCATCCCAGCGGGGCCACCCAGAGAAAAAATATTGGGAAGAAATTCTTTACTTTGAGGGTGGGCAGGCCCTGGCACAGGGTGCCCAGAGAAGCTGTGGCTGCCCCCAGATCCTTGGCAGTGTTGAAGGCCAGGTTTGGAGCAGCCTAGGACAGCAGCAATGGCACTGGATGAGCTTTAAGGCTCCCTCCAACCCAAACCATTCTGGGATTCCTTGATTCTACAAAAACAGTCCCCACCGTGGGGTCGGCAGCCCGGGACTGCCCCAGCTCCACTCCCACCCAGCTCCAACCCCAGCTGGGGATGCTCAGGCGGGCGGGCAGCGCTTCCTCCTCTGTGTACAAACACAGAGAGCTCTGTTTGTTTGTGTGCACTGGGAACGTGCCTGCTGCACGCACACGCACATAAATATAAATATAAATATATATATACACAGGGGCTGGGCTGGGAAGCACGCAGCTCGCAGTGGGAAGGGGCTGGCAGAGCAAAAAACCCTGGAAGGCATCCAAAAGACGGGAATGATGGTACGGGAATGATGGTACAGGAATGATGGTACAGGAATGATGGTACAGGAATGATGGTACAGGAATGATGGTATGTGTGAGCCCCCTGGGTGACAGGGGAGGCAGGACTGCCTTCCTTTCTCCACCACTGCTGCAGGCACCATCCGGGGGCTCTGCCAGCCCCTCCTGCTCCCCCCCCACCTCCCAAACATCCTGTGCATCTTCCCAGTGTAAGAAGCAAACTGGAAGAAGCAGAATCCCCTGCAGGGCGGAGCTGGAGGGGTGCAGAGTGATGCTGCAGGGGGACCCACAGCCCCTGCACAGCCCGGGTCCTGTGTGGGGTTTCTGGCACAGCTCTCCCACAGCAGTGACCCCGCAGGCCTGGCCAGCAGCTCCCTGTTTGCCCAGCCCTCTCCGAGTTTGCTCAGCTCGAGCCTGACGGTGGTGAGCAAACGAGAGGCTGTTTATCCTCAGGCTAATGAAGAGCCGAGCGAGGCCATGTGGACAGGACAGGGTTTTCCAGGGAACACCCATCCAGCCACCAGTTTTCCAGCAAGCCCAGGCTCTCTGGTGGCTCTGGCATCTGTTTTCTCCCGTGTCAGTGCCCAGCGCTGCCCCTTGAACTGCCCGCTCTCCTGGGACACCAGGAAATCACATTTATTGCAAACAGGGATGTTACTGAGCCAAGCCAGGGGATGATCATGGGCTCCTGGAATTGCCAGTGCGGGATGTTTAATTAGAGCTCAGCGAACACTCGTCATTCCCCACCTCTCTGCTCTGATCCCAGCTCTGCACCCCAGGGCTGCCCCAGCACACGGGGCCGGCTCCATCCCCGGCTCCCTCCTCAAATACCTGCTCCCGACTCTCAAGGTGAGCACCATGGGGGTCAGCCCGCTCCAGCGCTGATTACAGAGCCGGCAGGAGCTGCTCAGATTTCTAATTAAGATTAAAGAATGCACACAGCTTATAAATGCTTCCTAGGAATGTATAATTTGATTTTCTTGTTTCCTCGTGTCTCCTGCTCCTGAGGCAGCTCAGATGGCTCCTGGCCACAGGCTCCAGCTGCCCCTCGCCCATCCCAGGGATGCAGGGTCCTAGTGCCTCTCCCACAGCATCCTGGGCACGGATGGCATGGAGAACACCCTGGTGAAGGTTCTGCGTGTCAGGGAGGACAGGCAGGGCCCCATGCCAGGTGCGGTGCTGTTCTGCATAAGGAGAAGGCACAATGAGCCCACGGCGCCTTGGAAGGGAGCTCGGATGGGATTCCTGTACCTGGAGGGCCGCTGGAGGATCCCGGTGTCCCTGCCCCATTCCCAGCCCATCCACTGGCCCAAGGCAAGCCCGGAGCAGTCACAGACCTCTCCAGCACCGGTACCTGTGCAGGGGGACAGCTGTGCATCAATATTTATTCAAAACTCCCGGGAAACCTGGATGAAGTGTAATTATCTCAGCTCAATCAACCAGGATTAGCATAACATCCAGTCACCCATCAGACGGGGTTTGATTTCTGGGATCAAAGCCGGCTGGAGCCGCTGATGAGGCGGGTGCAGGGGAGGTGGGAGGGGAGCTGTGTCCGCTGCCTCTTCCCGGGGTTTCCAGGTCACTTTTCCCTCCTGAAGCCCATCCCGTGAGCGCCCACCGCGCGCTCCTCGCTCGCTCCCCGCGCAGCATCTCACCCTCTGCTCCACTCCCCGTAATTAACAACTAAATATAGATCTTAATTAAGGCGCTGATGAATTTAATTTGGAGTGGCATTACTGCCTTAACTTCCAGAGCTCAACGCCTTGTTTGGATAATGTATAATATAAGCTAAATGAGTGCTTACTTGTTACCACCATAAATAATTCCTCACAAATCCCTTCAGATATGTCTCAGTCACTAATCCATCTCCTCCTACGGAATGTTCACGGGCACCAAGCCTCTTCCTGCAGATTTTAACATAAACCTTCCAGCCTCATGCCAAATTCCCCACTCCGAACCTGGTGGGGAGGGAAAGGGGAGAGGTGGGGTGGAAGGATGGGGAGTTTGGTGTGAAATCAGCTCAGCCCGAAGTCCCCTGTGAGGAGCCTGGGCTGAGGATGCCTGGCAGCCCCCAGGACTCTCCCAGGGCACCACATCCTCGTGGATGAGGAGTCCAGGTGGGAGCAGCCCCTGGCTCTGGCACACGATCCTGGCTGGGGGATACAGGTGGATCTGCAGATGAGGGAGCTGGAGCAGGGCACAGGGGGCACCACACAGATACCTGGATTAGAGCCGGTGGGAGGGAGGCTATCAAGTGCAGCAGGAGGTCGGATAGTCAGGAATCAGCTCCTGCCTTTGATTAAATAACTTCCACAATCATTTTCCTCTGCAGAGCAAGTCCAGAGCTGTGTTGGGAAGAGAAATAAACCCTTGCGTTTGCTCTGCGCTCAGCCCCGAGCCACAGTTGTGTCTTGCTGCTCAAAGGATTTCTGGGAAAGCTCCACCACTTTCATTCCTTAAACACAGAGCAAAACAATCAATGGGGTTTTGATATCACCTAAGCCCTGCCGACCTGTTCATGGGAAGCAGTGGTGAGTGGATGGAGCTGTTACAGCCTGAGAGGGAGCACGCACAGGAAGAGCTGCAGCTGGAATTCCCAGTGCTCCCACTGCCCCGAGCCTGCCAGAATGGCTCTGTGCAGGTGGAACAAGGACACTGCACTGCCCTGTGTGGGAACAAGGACACTGCACTGCCCATCCTGTGTGTGGGAACAGGGACACTACACTGCCCTGTGTGGGAACAGGGACACTGTCCATCCTGTATGGGAACAGGGACACTGCACTGCCCATCCTGTGTGGGAACAGGGACACTGCACTGCCCATCCTGTGTGGGAACAGGGACACTGCACTGCCCTGTATGGGAACAAGGACACTGCACTGCCCATCCTGTGTGGGAACAGGGACACTATCCATCCTGTGTGGGAACAAGGACACTGCACTGCCCTGTATGGGAACAAGGACACTGCACTGCCCATCCTGTGTGGGAACAGGGACACTGCACTGCCCATCCTGTGTGGGAACAAGGACACTGCACTGCCCATCCTTTGTGTGGGAACAGGGACATTGCACTGCCCATCCTGTGTGGGAACAGGGACACTGTCCATCCTGTGTGGGAACAAGGACACTGCACTGCCCATCCTGTGTGGGAACAGGGACACTGCACTGCCCTGTGTGGGAAGAGGGACATTGCACTGCCCATCCTGTGTGCCCTGGGAGGGCCCTCTGCTCCCTTTGGGATCCCTTTGCTTTCCCAGCCCTGTGCCATCATTTTCTCACACACATCATAACCCTCCGCATGGGATTTAGTCCCACGCTGCCTTTTGTCACTACAAGTGCATGAAAAACAGATCTGAGACCCTTCAAGTTTGTTCATCACTGAAAGGAAATAAACATTTGAGATCCTGCCTAGTAAAATCACACTGGTGACAGACACATTGTGGCCATGTGGATGAGGGAGTGACCTCAGGGAAAAGCCAGTCCTTGGATGGCCGGGCAGGGCGCGTACCATGGGCTGTGTGACACCACGGATGTCCTTGGTGCCTTCCCAGTAGGTCACAGGCAGCCAGGCAGGGCTGGAAGAGGGACAGGAGCCAGAGCTGGGCCACCACCCTGCTAGTGGCAGCAGTGCCATCATCCTGCTAGTGACAGCAGCTGCCCCGGACACTCGGCCATGCCCCGTGTCCTGTGCCCTGTGCCCGGTGTGCCATGCCCTGTGTCCTGTTCCCTGTGTCCTGTGCCCTGTGCCCTGTGCCCTGTGTGCCACGCCCTGTGTCCTCTGCCTGTGTTCTGTGCCCTGTGTCCTGTGCCCTGTGCCCTGTGTCCTGTGTGCCATGCCCTGTGTCCTCTGTCCTGTCTCCTGTGCCCTGTGTCCTGTGCCCTGTGTGCCATGCCCTGTGTCCTCTGCCTGTGTTCTGTGTCCTGTGCCCTGTGTCCTGTGCCCTTTGTCCCAGCTTTCAGCATTTCCCTGGAAAGGATGTGGCCCAGGGCAGTGAGATAAAAGCTGGTTAACCCCATGCTGAGGGCACAGGGACATCTTTTGCTGTGGGAGAGGACTCTGGGATGCTGTGCCAGCCCCGGGCAGGAGCATGGCCGGGCTGGGCACCGCGCTCTGCCCCGGCCCCGCTCCGCCTGTCTGCTCCACTTCCCTGCTCCTGCTGTCCCGGTACAAATCATTTGCTCAGATAACAGATGACGTGTTTATCCCAAGGGATACAAGCCTGAATATTAGGATGTCAAAACCAGCTGCATTTGCAATACGTTACTGTCAAATGGAGAATAAAAAGGGAGTTGCAGTTATTTAATTTGGTGCCAGCGCAGGAGAGCGGGAGCAGGGGGAGTGGTGGCTCTTTGCCAGGCTGGGATCCAGACCCCTGGGGCTGGCAGGAGCTGCCTGGGGGTCTGGGGAGGGCAGGGGGTGGTGGGCTCACTGCTGGCAGGATGCTGTGCTGCTGCCTCTCCTCCCCCTCACACCCAGCCCGGGAACAGGAGAAGCCAGGCAGGTCACGGGGGGCACGTGGCAGCTCATTCATCCGTGCCAGCAAAATTTGTACTTGAAAAAATTTGTTGGGAAAAGAAAGGCTTTTTTGAAGACAAACATCCCAGCTCCTTGGGGAAGGCTCTGAGTTTGCAGAATACCAATTAAAAATATAAAAGTGCTTTTAAGAAAATAAATCTGTAAAGGCGAGTTCCGAGTTCGGGAGAGGGGGCTGGGGGAGGTTGGCACAGGTGTCCTTTGGCAAAAACGAGTCCAGGGGAGGACTGAAGAACAGTCCCTGCTGCACAGCAAAGGCAGTGAGATGTTTCTCCAGGTGTCCCAGGCCTCTGGCTGCCCAGGTGCCAGGGGGAGCTGCCACCTCCTCAGGGCAGCACATGCTGAATGGCACTGTGTCCCTTTGGCCCCTGAGCCCCCCATGGCTCATGGCAGCACTACCTGGCCCAGGTGACCTTCACAGAGGTGGCAGTGGGGCAGGGGACACTCGTCCTCTGTCACCTCAGGGCCCGGTGAGTGACAGCCTGCCCGTGGCAGGGACCAGAGCCTCCCTGCTGATGCTGAGATAATGCACTGGGTAATACTTTTTGACATATTTCATTGAAATATAACAAAATATTTGCATAGCTTTATTAGATAAAGGGGAGCTGACTGGAGGCAGAGCTCGTTTGGAAATACGATGTGAAAATTCATTTAAAATGAAAGAATCTGGAAGCTTAAGTTTATGGTAATAGATGATCGCCCAGAGTAGCTAATGACTCCCAACAAATAGATCTCAGTGGCTGCATCCTGCTCCCCTGCTTGGCTCTTGCCCTGGAGTTAGCAAATCCCCATTTATGGGGTGAAATGGAGCTGGGTGTGGGTGCCAGTTCTGGCCCAGACTGGGAGCACTGGGAGCCCGGGGTGCCCTGCAGTGGGAGGGGAGGAGGAGGGAAGGAGCTGCGTGACTCCGGGATAAACGCCTGGGTTTCATTTCCATCTCCTGATGCCAAAGCAGATTGAAATGAAGGCACCGAAAAGCTGCAGATGAGAGGTGGGGAAATTAATAATGTCATAGTAATAATAGTAATGAGTGGCTGTGCGTGTGCTAATTAGTTTGGAGCCCTGTCTCCAGCTCGGGCGCACCTGCGCGTGCCGGGTTCCTCGGCGGGGAGGAGCTGCCAGGTGGGAGCCAGCCCTGCTGCCCATCTGAGCTGGGCTTTGTCCTCAGAACCAGGGGACAACTGGGCTAATCCCGAGCTTTCAAAGAGGGCTGGCCCCTCCCAGCCCAGGGCTGCAGGATCTGCTGCTGCTGGAGGAAAAGCAGCTGGTCAGAGGCTCCGTGCCAGGTCCTGGTTGGCACCGGATGGTTCCTCCTCGGCAGCCCAGTGGGACAGGGTGGTCCTGGGGGTACTGCAGAGTCCCAGACCCTCCTCAGGTGTGCACTGGGCACATCTGGGACAGGCTGGAAGGGCCCAGAGAACTCATCTGCTCCCTGCTTACAGCAGTTTCCCTAAATTAAATCAAGCCCACGAGCAGCCTCAGCTCAAAGCTTTCCTCAGAAATCACCTGCCCGTGGGCTTCTGCTGGCACCTCTCCCTCAGTCCTGGCATTTCCCTCCAGGGGATGGTGCTCAGGAGGCTGGAGAGAGAAACCTGCTACTCACAAGGGGAGAGCTGGAGATTTTTCCACACACAGCTACACATGGGAATAGCAGGAAGGGAGTTTGCTGGAGACACTTTCCTCATCCCTCTCTCCTGCGTGGATGCAGCTCCCATTAGTATTCGGGGCTGGTCGGAGCAGCCACTTAGGCCTGGAGACAGCTCTGCACAGGCACGGTGGAAATGTCTTTATAAATGACCGCCGGGTTTGAGTGACGTGCCCTTCTTAAGCTAAATAAAATGAAAGATAAACCTTCTAAAAAATACATGAGCTAAACATCCCTTCCACGCTTCATTATGCAAATGGCTCTGCCCATTGCTGCAGCAATTAGCTGCTCCCTCGAGCTGGGGCCGAGGAAACTCGGCCTTTCTCCTCCCCTTCCTGGCTGGGAATGGAAGGGAAAACATCGGCTGCTTGTGAGTCTGTAATGCTGGATGGAGTTTTGGAATGTTCTGGTGGGAACGCTCATCTCTGGTGACTCCAGCGGCTGTGGCGAGCCCTGGCCAGGCTTTGGGCAGCAAATATCCAGGAGAAGCAGCTGAGAACAGATGAACACTCTTCCCTCTCTGACAGGGACACCTCCAGTGCTGTGGGGTCTGGCTGTGAGTCCTCCAAGGGCTGGCAGGGCTTTCCTTGGAAGCAGGTTCAGGTCGGGCATCAGGAGGGGTTTCTCCATGGAAAGGGGGGTCAGGTGTTGGCAGGGGCTGCCCAGGGAGGTGGTGGAGTCCTCCAAGGAAGGGCTGGAGGTGGCACTGAGTGCTCTGGGCTGGTGACAAGGTGGGGATGGGGCACAGGTTGGCTTTGATGATCCTGAAGATCCTTTCCAACCTCAGCGATCCTGCGATGACCACGGTGGGTGGCACAGCGCTGGTGAGAGGGGAGGAGCTGTGTCCCCTTTCCAGCCATGGATCACCTGTGGTTCCATCCCCCGTGTCCTCTGTCCTTGCCAACACTCTGTCCCCTCAGCAGTCCCTCCTGCTCAGGCACAGCTGCACAAGTTATCAATCTTGCTCTGGAGCCGCTCCATCGCTGAGATCCCTCCCTGTTGGTGCCCGTGCTCTGCCAGGGCCCCTTATCAGGTTTGCAATTTGGGATCTGCGTTAAGTGCTCAGAAATCAATTTTCAGCTTATTTTGTGCTACAAAATTTGCCATGCCTGGATCTCTGATACTAATTGAACAAGAGCAATTGATGTTTTACTAGTAATTAAAGATGGTAATTATTACCAAATCTCCCCGTGGCCCTGCATGTTTGCTTTGGACTTGTCAAAACTGGAGGCAGGTGGAATCAATCTTAATAAAGTTGGGACTTCAAAGCTGCTTCCTGGTAATGGCTTTCCACAAGGTTGGTGAGGAGTGGAAGGCAGAGATGGAGAGAGAGCCTTGAGCCTCGTAGAGGGCAGGGACATTAATGGGAGCTTTCCAATCAAAAGAATTTTAAAAATCTTTATCCAAAATGAAAGCTCCTCATGTTTTTTTATCCCAGAAAGTAGTTTGCAAGGCACAGGGATGCGGTGGCTGTCCCAGCCCTTGCTGCTGGCCCGTCCCCTCCCCAGCAGTGGGAGGGCTCCTGTGCTTGGCTGTGCCTTCCAATGGCACTTGCGGGACTGCCAGGCCGTGCTGGGGGATGAATTGCTGACCTGTTTATCAGCACCTGCTTCCCCGGCATCTCTTCCTCTGCCACCAGGGCCGAGCATCCCCTCGGGACACGGGGGAAGCGTCCAGGAGAAATCCCGGGGGATGCAATACGGGCAGCAGGGAGGGGAAGGAGGAGAAGCCTCCGTGCAGGAAGGCTGGCGGCGCCCGGCTGCATTTTGGGGTGGATGTGGAGATGCTCCAGCCCACAGGGGAGAGTGCAGAGACAGATATCTCCTGCCTGGGCTCACCTGCTGCTGCCTCCCTGCCAGGCAAAGCCACCTTCCCGGCTGGAACGGCTCCTGGCTGGGGTTTCTGCAGGCACAGGCGGGATCGGGCCTGCGGATCGCTGCCTCCGTGTCCCCATGGAAACAGCCGCGGGATGCTGCAGAGCTCCTGCAGCCCCGGCTCGGGGCTCAGCCCCGCTCCTGCCACGAGAGCCCTTGAGCGGGAGGCGGGGGGGGGCTGAGCCCCAGCTCCATTTTCCCTCGGGAGAGCGAGACCCTCTCTTCAGGGGAAAATGGAAATGTAATCAGATCGGCTTGTGTGGAGCAAATAGAAAATCAGTTTTAATAAAGGCAGGAGAAATGCAAAGCAGCCGCTTGTGACGGAAATGGTGCTAAATAGACACCTCTTTAAGGAGAGCTGCTCCGGGGTGTTTATCGGGAGAGGCACAGCCCTGCGCTCCCTCCCGCTCTCTCGGGTGATCCCGGCTGGCAGCAGGAGCAGCTTCCCTGCTGGGAGAGGCATTTGGGCAGCAGCATCTCGGAACGGGGTACCCCCATCCCTGCACCCTCCCGGGGCAGCCCCTGCGGAGGGGAGCGGCTCCCGCTGGCACCGCGGGGCTCAATTATTGCTCAGAGGAGCCACTTTGCCTTTATTGCTTTCATTTATTACCCAGGGGCCGGTGCCTGTTTTCTGAGGCAGCTATCTGGTTACATCGTGGCCGATAAGCAATGCTGGCCTGTCTTTATAAGACAGCCAAAATTTATCACTTTCCACTTATTTATTTATTTGGTGGGGCTCTGGTGGTGGCCTGTATTTTTCTTCCAGTGACGTTTTGCAAAAGGCTTTATTTTCCCGTTCAGCCCCGGGGGGAAAAAAGCAAACCCAGCCCAAAAGAGGAGACAGCTCTGTAATGAACCCCACTGGAAGTGAGTGCAGGAGATGAGTCCGTGCTGAGCCCCCACGGAGCAGCCCCTGCAGCCACTCGGCAGCCACCGTTGGGTTGGATTTGCCAAATGAGCCCTTGGGTTGTGCCCAGGAGGCTGAGGTGCAGGATGGGGGACAGAGCTGGGGCTGGGATGGGTTTTCCTGGTCTGATCCCGTTCCCAGTGGGTGCTGGGCGGTGTGGAAGTGCTGAGGAGGAGCCCCCGAGGGGAGCAGGCAGTGTGGGAGAGCCCTGGCAGGGTCTGCACGTCTCTCCCTTCCTGCAGCAGGCAAAGCTCCCGTCCAGCGGGATCCTGGCAGTGAATGAGACAAAACGAGGAGGAATTTAAGGCACTCAGGCTCTATGGGGGGCCCTGAGGAACAGGCTTCCCGCAGGTTTCCCTGGATGGCATCGCAGGAATGGTGCACTGTGTGTCTGCTGGGCTGCACTGGAGGGTTCTGAGCCTGCCTGGGGCTGGGGCTGGTGGCTGGGGAGGGCTGAGGGCACCTGAGGCTCCTGTGTCACCACACTGAGAGTGGCCTTCGTTCCCCAGGTCTCCCTCCGTGACAGCCCCTCGAAAAGGCCACTGTGGGGTCCCCACAGAGCAGTGCCAGCTGTTCCAGAGCCACCTCTGGGATGCAGGGGCTGGTGCTGGCAGCCCTGGGCATCCTCAGAGCCCTGGGGAGAGCATCCACAGGAGCCACCATCCCCAGCTCCTGCTGGGAAGCCATGGATGAAACACCTCAGCCCTCCTCTCCTCCTCACTCTGCTTTTCCCCGCTGGGAAGCTGCTCCAGAGATAAATGGCAGTGTTTCCCCTTTCCCACCAATCTTTCCAGAAGGAAAGGGCTGGGTGTTTGGAGGGGCAGGAGGAGTGGGAAGGCACACAAAGCCGAGGCAGGATCAGTAATTGGCCAGCCGTAATTTCATAATTCATCTCTGTGAAACACAATGAAATTAAAAGAGTTTAGATTCCAAAGTGCAATGATCATCAATTAAATTCTGCCGGGGCTGAGCTTCCCTCTCATTTGAATTTTATTTTATTATTATGACTTCTCTGTGATTGCGAGAGGATGAAAACAAAAGCTGCTGCTGGAGGTGTTGGTGGTGGGGAATTAGAGCCGGCAATTACTGCAGGGTGACAGAGGAACCGAGGGAGAGGCGGCGGCTCCTCGGCTGCACCAGGCACAGGCAGGGGCATCCATCATCCTGAGCCTAATCAGTTAATGCTGATAAACTGCCAGCAATAACTGACAATTGAGCTGGGGGCTCTGGGCTCGGAGTTCATTCGTTTTGAAAGTGCCATAACCAACCCATTAAACCCAGGAAAGCACAAAAGCAGAGCCCCGGCCCCTGCCTGCTGCCCTAATGAAGGCTGCTGTTGATTCTTTTAAGTGTGGATGATGATGTGTTTAGTGGCTATTGATGCCAGGGGTTTAGCCCGGCCTGGAAAAGCCGCTTGACGCTTTGAAGAAAGGAGTTCGTGTTTATCCGTGGCAGCTCCTGCCCTGGGTGCCGGCTCCTGCGGTAATCCGGGGGCTGGGGGGGGTCAGGGGCTGGGGCTGGGCTGTGCTGGGAGCCTGTAGGATCCCAAAGTTCGTGTGATGATCGCTGCTGTTCCCTGGGGGAATTCCCTCCGTGGGATGGATCCTCGTTCTCCGTTAAATTCCTGCTGCCAAGGAGCCGGGCTGGGAGGCACTGGGGATGGTCAAACACACATCCAGGGAAAGCTGTGCTGGGGATGGTCAAACACAAATCCAGGGAAAGCTACACTGGGGATGGTCAAACACACATCCAGCAGCTCACACCAGAGAAAGCTACACTGGGGATGGTCAAACACACATCCAGGGAAAGCTGTGCTGGGGATGGTCAAACACACATCCAGGGAAAGCTGCACTGGGGATGGTCAAACACACATCCAGCAGCTCACACCTCTGCTCCTCCAGGGAAAGCTGCACTGGGGATGGTCAAACACACATCCAGGGAAAGCTGCATTGGGGATGGTCAAACACACATCCAGGGAAAGCTGTGCTGGGGATAGTCAAACACACATCCAGGGAAAGCTGTTTGGGGATGGTCAAACACACATCCAGGGGAAGCTGCACTGGGGATGGTCAAACACACATCCAGGGAAAGCTGTTTGGGGATGGTCAAACACACATCCAGGGAAAGCTGCACTGGGGATGGTCAAACACACATCCAGCAGCTCACAGCAGGGAAAGCTGTGCTGGGGATGGTCAGACACACATCCAGGGGCAGCTCACACCTGGACTCCTCCAGGGAAAGCTGCCTAGGGATGCTGCCTGGAGCTGCTCCCCACCCTGGACTCTCTCCTGCCTCTCCCAGCGGTGGCAGGGAGCACGGGGAAGGGTCTGAGCACGGGACACAATCCCAGGAGCCGCTCGTGCAAAGCCGGGCACAGGGGGGGTGTCCGGGGGGATTCACTGCCCCAGCCCCGGGCTCACTCCCAGCCACGGCCCCTGGGTCTGCCCAGCCCTCTCGGCCTGGCTTCCATCAGCACCTGGAGCCGCGGGGACAGAGCTGTCCTGATTTATACCCCCGGGGGCTCTGCCCAGCCAACTCCACAGGGAATAGCTTCTCCCGTCAATGTTACAGCTGGAGAGGGGCTGCTTTTCGCTGTGTAACAGGGACTCGAAGGGTTCCCTGGTGTGCTTTTCCCTCAGTGGGGGGGTTTCTGCCCAAACTCCCCGCAGTGGTCACACCATTGCAGCTGCTGAGCTGTCTTGCCCAGCTCCCGATGTCTCATCCCCCTCAGCCTGGTGCCTGGGCTGCATTTGTCTGGCTCCCGCTCCCAGTTTTTTTTCCACCTTTGTTGTTAGACTGAAGAGCCCTCTATTATCAATTTTTTTTTGTTCTCTGTGTAGGTATTTAAGACTTTGATCAAGTCACCTCATCACCTTCCCTTTGTTAATCTGCGGAGACTGAACTCCTTGAGACTTTTGCAATGAGGCAGGAATTGTGTCTCTGTGTCCCTCGGCTCCTTTGAAATTCCCAGCCAGAGAGTCGAAGGTTGGGCACCTGAAAACGAGAGGGTACCTGGAGAACTTGCCCCATCAGGGCTCTGTGCTCCTCGGCTGCTTTTGCAGTGGGCTTTGACACTGTGTGAGCGACTGTCGGGAAGTTTCTGATCGCGTTTTTCCTTTTTTCTCCCGTGATGGATAATAACTCCTCCTCAGAAGCAGATTTCCCAGGGAAACGCTGTCTCTTCTCTGAGTCCTGCCCCCTGAGTGTGCTCTCTGCCCTGAGCCAGCGTCCCCATGCTGGGATCTGTGGGATCTGTGTCCAGAGGAGCTGGGGAGTCTCTGCTTCTCCCCCTCCTTGCCAGCATCCCATCCTCCCCACATCCCGCTCCTCTCCTGCCCTTTCTGCTGGAACCCCCTGCTCTGTTTGGAGAGGTGGGAGAGCAGCACCTGCGGGTTGTTTTCCTGGAAGATCTGCTGTGCTTGGCTCCGGATGCTTTCGTGGATCGGTCCAGGAGGACTGGCTTTCATGTGGACCCCGCAGCCCCCTCTGCACGGCGCTCTGGGGAGGTTGAACGGGCTGGCTCGGGGGGAGTCTCCTGGGAGCCCACTAAAGCTGCTCATCAAAGCTGTTTAGTCTTTGCAGGAAGCAGGATTGCGGAGAGTCTAAATGATTCCGGGAGGATGTTTCACCTCAAAGAGCTCTGTTTCCCAGCCTGGCTCTGCATTTCAAACCCCTGGCTGTGCCGTGGGCCCAGCTTGGTCTCCAAAGGACCAAAGTGCAGCGTGTTTGATGGATTCCAGGCCAGCCTTGCCTGGGCTGTGGCTCTGAGCTCCACAGCAGGGTGGTGGCTGTGCCAGCCCTGGCACAGCTCTGCCCCTCGTCCCCCAGACCCCCTGGCTGTGAGGATGCCTCTCCTTGGGTGCTGGTTGGTGCTGGGCTCTCCCTCCCTCACACCCACGAGGCCTTCCTCCCTCAGCCTCCTCTCCCAGCTGCCCTGGTGTAATGAGTTGTCAGGATGGTGAGGATGGACGGGGTGCACGGGGTCCTGATGAGATGATACAGCAACAATTCCATTTCATCTCGAATTTGACATTAAACTTTAATAGTCTCAAGGACAAGAAGCCAAGAGATATCAGATGTAATGAGATAAAGCAAAGTTTCTCTGACAGCAAATTTGATCACAAATGGGCTCTGAGATTGCTTCTTTGATATAAATGAAACATAATTCATCTTTCAGTGCCTTGAATGGGCTTTGAGGCCATGTGTAATAACAGTGTCGCCATTGCTGGCTCTGACAAGTGCCAGCGTGGCACCGGCAGGAAGGGCCCCAAGACACTGCTCCTGCTCCTCCCTGGCCCTGGGAGGGATGTGGAAGTGGCAGGAGCTGGTGGAGGGAGCCACAGGCAGGGCCAGGCAGCACAGCTCTGCTCCCCAGCACGGCGGGCAGAGGAGCTTCCAGCACGCTCCTGGAAAACTGGGAGCTGCCGGTGTGTCTGGGCTGGCTCCTGCCTCCCAGAGGCTCCTGCAGTGCTGTTCTGGGGGCTCTGGCAGCTCTGGGGGCTGCTGGAGCTCTGGCAGCAGCCCTGCCCACCCAGGCAGCCAGCTGTGCTTTTCCAGGAGTGGAGGGGTGCTGGGCACCGGAGCCCACCAAGGCACGGTGTCTGCCCAGGGGTTTGCTCCTCACGTGGCTCTCCCAGCAATGCAAACCCCCTGTTTGGGGGGCTGCCCACCTCCACGGCCTGGCCGTGCCCCTGCCTGCTCAGAGCTTCCCCCTCTGTCCCAGGGACGTTGGCATTTGGGCACGGATAAACGGGCATGGGCAAACGGAGCTGCCACGTTTCTCTCAGCAGCAGCAGGGAGTGCTGAGCTCTGTGCTCTCAGGGGTTGTGAGTGCTGAGCCCCTACCCTGTCAGGAGCGGGTGCACGTGCTCCTGTCTGTAAGAACCCACCAGGTGAGTCCTGTGCTGCCTGCAGGGGTTTCCAGGCACCCTTTCAGCTGGAGGCTCTGGGCTCACCTGGCCAAGCACACAGCAGGGCACAGCCTGGCCTTTCCTGGTGCCCCTTGGCACCACATTCATGGTGGCCCTTGTCCCCAGGGGGTGCAGGGGAGGATGAGGAGTGAGGGGCAGGATGAGGACATCCTTCTGCTGCAGTTGCAGACACGTCAAATATCTGTGGAGAAATAAACAGGCCCTTTTTGCATGATAAAGAAGCCTGAAAATCGAGGATGGCAGCTGCTTCATTTCCTGTTGGTTTTTTTTCTAATTTTTATTATCATTAAATTGCTTCCAGTGACCTGTAATATTTTTGTACAGTGGCAATTACAGCTCTTGGAGGATTAAACTCTGTTCACACGCACTCAGAGCCCGCTGGCTTCATCTAAAGGGCAGAGCCACGGCTCCCTGCTGCGAAGGCAGCCGCATCCCCTCGGAATAACCCCTCTCCTGCCTGCCATTCCCTGCAGCGGCCTCCAGCAGAGCTGTGCTCGGGAGAATTCTCCCCTCGTTGCTCCTCTCAGGGCCAGGAGCACACAGCAGTGTGATCCAGCGTGGCCGTGCAGCCGCAGCTCCCTCGTTGCCTCCAGCTGCAGCGCAGGGGTTGAGCGCCGGCGGCTGAGGGGGCCCTTCCTGCCTCCAACTCCTGGTGAATATGAAAAGTCGAACTGATTCCCTCTAATAAATGAAGCAGTTGGATGTCTCATTTGTAACTTGACGTCCACGCCGCCGCTTCAGCTGCTGCTCCTCACCCCTGGCTGGGAGATGCACTTGTGGAGATGGTTTCGTGCAAAGCTGTCACCGTGTGCTGCCAGCCAATCTACCCACCATGAGCTCGGGGTCGGGGAGGAGCTGCTGGCAGGGGCAGAGCTGGGACAGGGCTCTGGGGGCTGTGGATGGCTGCTTTCTGCCCAGAGATCAGCATCTTCTTCATCCACCATCACTGGCACAGCCTCTCCCCAGCGGGGCAGCGGCTCCGGCGCCCTTGGTGCCGTCCGGTGTGGCAGGACTGGCTGAGGGGTGTCTGCTGCTGGCCTGGGGGGGTTGCAGTCCGTGTGGCTGCAGTGGCCACCTGCCAGGTGTGGCCTGGATGCCCATCTCCAGTGGATGTGGTGGAGGCCACAGGCTCTGCCTCTTGGAGGGCGCGGGGCTGGTGCTGCCCTTGTGCTGCCAGTGCTGTGCCCGCTGCCCTCCCCTCCCCTCCCCTCGCTGCTGCTGCTCCTCCACAGGCTGGAAACAATCATGGTAAATCAGAAACCCTCCCCTGGCCTCGGCAAGGTGCTGGGAACTCGGGATAGGAGTTTATCCATCCTAAATAATAATGCAATGGAGCTGCCAGCTCCCCGCCGGCTCCATTTGCATGATGCTAAAAATCAATGACCCGGGCGACTCTTTGGTGGTGGAGGAGAGTCCAGAGGACTTGGAGCAGGGCTCTCCAGGGACTCTGGGATGCTGGCAGCCACTGGCAGTGAAGGGGCTGGCCCGGGCTGGCCATGCCCTGGGTTTCACACCAATCGAACAGAAGGAGCTGGATGCTGCCAGTGCAGAGCCAGGGCTGATTAAATCTTTGTTTAAGAGCTCCAGAGCTCCATTACCTGCATCAGGAGGGAGTTAATTAAACAGGGAAGGTGGGAGGTGGTGGCTGAGGGCACTGTCCTGGAGACACAGCTCTGGAGCAGCACAGACAGCTTGCCAGACAGGAGCCAGCCCTCGGCACCGCTGTCTGCTTGTGCCACTGCCAGCACATCTGGGGGCAGCTGGAAAATTCCAGTGTGGTGCCACCTCCTCTCTGGCCCCTACTTTTCCTTTCTTTCCCCTGTGGAATCCGTGGAAAATGGTGCTTTACCCAGGAATTCCAGGGGAGCTCCTCAAGGCCGGTGCAGCTGCTGCCTCCCCAGGCCTTCCATTAGTTTTTGGGATACTGGGCTGCCTGGAATTGGTTTCCCCTACCCTGTCAGGAGCGGGAGGCTCTGTGGCAGCCACCCCGCTGTTACCATTGGGCTGTGCGAGGCCATAGATTAGATTCCTGTTTGCTTCATGGAAGATTCCTGGTGGTATCAATTAGATATGTCAGAGGGACCCAGGGGAATGTTTCTTCTGTTATTTATTTATTGGTGTCGGAGCCACTGCCGGCTCCCAGAGCGAGACACATAATGTCTCTCGCCTTTCTTCACTCACACTCCCTCTCCTGCTTTTTATGGCTCCTAATAAAGCCCAGTAAAGGTTATTTCCAGAGGGGAGAGGCTGCTGCAGGGCCGGTACCCTGCCGTGCTGGATGGAGCATCCCTGCTCGCAGAGCCAGGCTCGTGCTCACCCTCCCTGAGCCAGAGCATGGCTGAACCGTGCCACCTTTGCCCTCACTGCACTTCCTAGAGCCTCGTAATTCCCTCTGCAGTGGAGCTACCAGCTCAGTGTGGCCTGGACAGCCCTGGCATGGGGCAGAGCCAGAGGCACCACTCAGCCCTGGCAGCCCTGAGTGCCACCAGCTCCTGCCACAGGTGCCAGCAAGAGGCACCAGAGCAAATTTAATGAGATTTGTGAGAAAGTGGTGCAATAATTAAAATCTGTCAGGGCTGGAGGCAGAGAGAGGCAGGGGGCATGAAAGGAGCCTTGGTGATTCCTGGATACATCCCCTGAGCAGGTGCTGTATTGTGGTGATGGGTGCAGGGACAGGGAAATGTCACTTCATGATGTCAGATTCTGTGTGGCACCTTGGGGCAGCCTTCTCTACTGCAGGGAGCTGGCGGATTACCAAAGTGAGGATTGGCTTAAGGGGAAAAGGTTTAACCAGCCTGAATTTAATGTTTATCTTTGACATCCCCAGGGAGGGATGCTGGTCCCAAACACCCTCGTGCCCAGGGTCTGCAGAGCTGCTGCCTGCACACCCAAATCCCAGGAAATTCCCCAGAAGGCGCAGTGCTCCTGCTCTAGAGGAAGCTCTGGGTTTTGCTCCGCAGTGTTGAGTGTCTCTGAGTTCCTGGATCCTGCAGCTGCTCTGCAGGGCCCGTTAATCTGGCCGGGATAAAATACCGCTGGCTCCTGTCATCATCCATCTCCTCTTCCCCCCGAGGTCAAGTGGGGCCCTCCCGTCCATCCCACTGAGCAGGGCAGCCCATAAAACATGTTTTATGAGCACTGCCTAACAAATCCCTCCCCTGAGGCATGTGCTGTGGGCACGATGCTGGGAACAGCTCCTCTCCATCCCCAAGGTGGGTGTCCTTGGGGCTCCAGGGGGTTTATTCCGAAGCAATGGGGTTTCTTAGGAGGGTCACTGTGTGCTTTAATGGTCCCCAAGCTCTTGCTGGGGTGGGGATGCTCCTGTGTCACCCCCACTGTGTTGTCCATCAGGACTGGGGGGTCCTGTCCCTGCACCCCCCTGGTGCCAGGCTGTGAGTAAATCACTGCACCCGATCTGATCTGGGAGCTGCCCACTATCACTGGCCGGTTTACTCCAGCTCCATCCCTCGGAGTGAGTCCCATTTGAATGTTAAAGCCTCCAAGATGAAACCTGGCTGATTAAATTTTAGACTTGCAAATGGGTTTGGTAAATAGACGTTGGGAGAGGAGGGAAGGAGCTGCTGCCTCACCGCAGATACGGCAAATAGCAGCACTTTGTGATTAGGTGTGAGATTCACTCTTGAAAAATGGGAGTCTCCAGGGGCTCTTTTCTGGTGAGAAATCCTTTAAGTACATAAATTTATGGCAGTTTTTATTTCCCCAAACAAAAAGAGGTCCCAGGCTGTTGTGGGTGGCTGAATGGGCAATAAGGGAATGAGGAGCTGAAATGGATGGCAGCCCTGGCTGGGGGCCTGGGTGAGGTGGTGGCCACTCACATCCCACCCCAGCTCTGGGGGGCACTGGGACAATGGCTCACAAGGCTCGGGGAAGGTGGGTGTTGAGGAAAATACCTCTGAGACTGGGATTAATCCATCCCTGGCTGCACCCTGCGGCTGCTGCTGCAGGGAATGCAGGAATTACAGGCAGGCAGGGGGGGATGGAGCCTTCTGCTCCTGGGGAAGCACTTGAGCATCATCGTCTGTGGGTGGGAAAGCGGAGGCGGGGAGCAGAGATGCAGCTTGGCAGAGAGATCCTTCCCTCCTGCCGGCCCTGGCAGCAGCCTGCGTCTCAGTTGCAGCCGAGGATGGATTATTCCAGCATGGCACACGGGTTCCTTTTATTTTCCTGATGAAAAAGCAAGCCTGGGTTTGAAACACCTTTAAAAATGCAGATAGTGGGGCAACCCGCCGTGACCCCTGCGCACGATACAGAGCAGGACTTTAATGAGAGCCTTGCGCTCATTCTTATCTGGAGCGCTGGGAAATACGGCGAGGAAAGCAGACAAAGGAAGTGGTGAGGCTGGAGCTGGATCTAGCACATATTAAACCATTTGTCTTTTGCTCCCCTGCTGAGCAAGAGCACATGGGGCTGCTGCAGCACCAAAATCTAGGGAGAAAGCCAGCAGAGGCAGGCAGGGTCCACGCTGGTCCCTGGTTGGGCTATTTCTGGTCACCCCGCCCTCCCTGGGGATTTCTGTGCTCCCAGTCTCGTATTGCAGCTTGCCTTCTCATTTCTCGTTCCTCGTTGCCAAACAGTGATCTTAGTATAGCACCAATATCATTGCATGTGTCCATGCTACTTCCCAGGAACTCATCCAGTCCATCTGCCACCCCCAACGGATCTCCATCAGCCTTCCCACCTCCCTCCTAAAAGCTCTCCCATCCCCAGCATCAATCGGCACGTCCACGAATCCAACAGCTCCCGGGGCAGTCGGCAGCCCTCTTTAAGGGAGTAGACCATGCTCATCTTCCCCAGCTTCACTATCATCACCATCCACCCTCCTCTCAGGGAGGAGCTGGTGCCAAATCCCCATCTGTGCAAGGCAGCTGGAGACATGTCCCACCTGCAGGAGCACCAGGAACACCCGAATTTGTGCAGTGCATGAGGCAGGAACTGCTCGAGGTGGGGCTGCTTTGGTGGGCACGGAGAGCACCTGCAGATCCGCGGATCTGGGAGGGTTCTGGTGGGGACAGATGAGTGCGGGCGCCTGGCAGAGCTCCCTGGAGGAAGGGATGGAGCCAGCAGGGTGCCAGCTCCTGGTGAGGCGGGCAGGCACCGTGCCAGGCACCGTGCCAGGCAGCATCGCAGCCCCCCACCGCCATCCTCATGGGCACAGCCTGGGCTTGGCTTGACAGCATTCCTGGGAAAGTACTTTAAATAATACATGAAGTTTCCGTGCAGTTCGAGGCTCGCGCGCTCGTTTACCAGCAGCTGCGGCGTGTTCCCGTCTGATAAACACGGCTGTTATATATTATGTATATCGCATCCCGGTGCCAGCTTCGCGGGGAGGTGTCTCCGGTCACACAGCTGGGCTGTTTGCTGTGCATGAGGATGAAGCTGCGGGAGCATCCCCGATGTAAACACTGCCGGGAAGCTCCGCTCGGAGCCGCCCCGCCGCGTAGTGAGAGAGAGTCTAATCGCTACATCTAATTACTGAGACGGGGAAATCGATACGGAAGATTTCCAAGTGTCTTAAAATATCCTGAATTCCCTCCCTTCCAGGCGGCTGCTGGCTGGCTGCGGTGGAGCTCTGCAGTGTGAGGGTGATGAGGCTGCAGGCCGCGGGGCTTGGCCGGGTGTGGGAGAGCAGGGCTGGGGATGAACGGAGGCTTGGCTGCCTCTGGGCCACGGGCAGCGCTGACAGACACAGGGGTGGAGCTGGCACTCTAGGCTGGAGAGCGCCTGGACATCTGCTTTTGGAGGCAAAGCTTTCAGTCTGGGCCCTCAGCTCCTTCGATGGGAGTCTCCTGGCTAGAGCAGGCATAGGGAGCAGAGGGCACCCATCCAGGCTGGATGGGGATGGGGACAAGGAGGAGGAAGCTGTGTCGGGTTTGTTTTTGTCTCAGGCTTTTCAGAACGCAGGAACAAACATTTCCTACATCCCACAGTGAATACTCGGGGCTCAGATTTAATCTCCCATTTATTCACATGCTGATGAGGCCCTAAGCATCCCTTTCCAGGAGCTGTTGTTTGAGCTTCCCCAACCCCTTTCTCAGCCAGAAAAGCTCGTAGAGGCTACAAGCGGCCTTGGCTGCCTTCCTGCCCGAGCACCAAGGACGCGGGCCTGGGAGCAGGGGGGTCAGTGCCCCCCATCCCATCCCCATCGCTCCCACTGCAGCGTCCTCCCCCAGCTCTTCGCCCGTGCGCTGTGGGGGAAGCGAGCCAGCCCCTTAATGAGATGAGCTGGGGCTCTTCCCTCGCTCGGCAGCTAATTGAGGTGTGCGAGCTGCTCTCCCGTTAGGCAATCACCGGGAGTTTGTCTAAATCCATCGCGGAGCAGCCGGCGGATCAAAGGGCCGGGCTCTCCAGCCTGCCATGCCCGGGCTGCTGACAGTGCCTGCTGCCACTTCCCTGAGTGACTGCTTGACACAATAAATCTGTGGGAGAAGGAGGCAGTTCTGATCTGCTGTCATCTTCTCCAAATGCTCCTGATGCATTTTCTTTCCTCATTACACATGAGATGTCAAGTCCTCACCTGCGAGAGTGCAGCTCGACATCTCCCCTGCACGCTTCCCCCCAGAAGGCTCCCAGCTCCCGGCTGACAGGGTCCCTGGGGAGGTGGCTGCCGGGGGGAGCTGCCCCCCACCTTCCCAGTGCTGTTCCCTCAGCCTGGCGCCCTTCAGAGCCGCTCCTGTCCCGTGCTGTGCCCCTCTGCCCCCATGGATGACAGAGTCCAGCCTGCTGGGGGTCCCCCCAGTCAGAAGCCGGGTTGTTGGCTGGCTCAGCCTCCCCTTTTTTGGGATGAGCCTCCTTGGTGCCTGCAGGTGTGGGCGATGTCCCTGGGGATGATGTCCTAGCTGCAGGTCCAGGAGCTCTCCTGGGAGCTGCTGGGGCTCAGGGAAGGGCGGCACAGCCAGTTCACCTCCAGCCCGCCTTTGCGAAGGAGAAGGAGCAATTAGCAGTCTGATAGCAAGATTAATAGCAGATGCTCATAATTAACTCACTATGCATGTAAGCAGCTATTGTCTCCATTTTACCCTGCGTGGATTGATATTCAGGAGTGACTCATTACAGAGACAGAACCGATTTTGCCTGTGGAGCGCAGCCACCAGAATGGAAATTGCAATTAGAGTTGGCTGTGTCCCTGCCAAAGGTTTGAGGAGCAGGCGCTGGGGTGGGCCAGGCCCCCCCTGCCTGCCCTGGGGGGCTGCCCTGGGCCCCCTGAGCAGTGTCCAGGGCTGGGTGCTCCCCTGCTCCCAGCCCATCCCATCCCAAAGGTTTATGGCTGCAGAGCTGGCCCAGCCCGCTGCTGAATGGAGAGATGAAAAATGGCTGGAGAAACTGGAGAGTGGCCAAAAACTGCTGAGAGTTGCAAAGGGAAGCAGAACAAAGCGAGGTCAAACGCTGCGGTGCTCTCCAAGCCAGAAAAGCCTTGTTTTTCACCTAGAAATGCCATCCAGGCTGGCCCTGCCCGTGCTGGTGTGTCAGGTACCCCGTGGCAGCAGCAGCAATGGGGACTTTGCAATGTGAGACCCCCAAGAGGGGCTTTGTGTGTCTGTTAAAGGATGCAGGAGCAGCTTCCCTGTGCCTGGTGCTGGTTTTTGGGGCAGGAACAGTGCGGGCTGCATGGTCTGTCCCTGCCTGACCCGTGGGAAGTGCCCCAGCCCCACTGGGTTTCCAGCACACCAATCCCATCAGGGACCTTAGCACATCTCCCACGGTTCCAGAAGAGCCAGCCAGGACATCCCTGAGTGACTCAAGGATCGCAGGAACCCCGTCCAGCCTGGTGAGAGCCGTGCCTGTGAGCCCTGGGCCCTGTGAAGCTGTCTGTGGCTCACTGCTGTCTGCTGGTTGCTGCTGAGCTGCGGGCACTCGCTGGCCCGGCTCCTTTGGACATCCCAGTAATTGCCTGTGTCAATTCACTTCCCTGCAACAGCTTCTCTGAGGACGGCCCTCCCTGGGGAGAGGTGCAGAGCTGCTGTTTCAGTCTATCTTTTGTGTGGTTTTTTCCCTCCCTGCCCACTGTCACCTGGCAGAAGTGAGATTGAGGCAGGAAAGGTTTGTTTGTGTAAGCCCCTGAAGTGTTTTCACTCTGCAGACACAAGCTGCCACAGCAGGCAGCAGCTCCATCCCTCAGCCCAGCAGGGATGGGGGTCCTGCACGGGGGGATTTGGTGGGGGGCATTGTTACAGCACTGGCACCAAAATAACCACTCGTGGACTCTGGAGAAACGCTGTGCTCTCTTGCAAACCCATCGCCTGTGTCTAAGAACAGCTGAGTTCTCCTGGAGAGCTGGGATGGGGCCGGAGGGATGGATCCCAGGAGCAGCACTGCCCGTGGGGAAGGAGGGGAGGGATCCCTGTCCGTGCTGTGATGCTGTGGTGGGTCCATGTGACTTGGTTGTGCATCTTGTGGCACTTGGTGTGTTCTTGACGCTTCAGATTTGGTATGAAATGATAAACTGGTAGGGAGCCTTTGTGGCAGAGAGCATTACAGAATCACAGAATCACAAGGTTGGAAGAGACCTTCAACATCATAGAGTCCAACCCGTTCCCTGACACCTGAACTAAACCCTGGCACCGAGTGCCACATCCAGTCTCTTTTTAAACACATCCAGGGACGGTGGCTCCACCACCTCCCTGGGCATTCCTGCATTCCCAGCCTCGGCCCCCTGGGCGTGCGGGGCAGGGCTCAGCTGCTTCGGCAAGGAGAGGACAAATCCTTCCCCAGCCCACCCCTGCTCCCCTTCCACAGCAAAGCCACCCCGACCCTCTCTCCAGAGCCACCTCCCGCTGTCCCCGCGTGGGTTGAGCGGAGCCGTGCCCAGGCTGGAGGCAGGTGCCAGGCTGTGGGGAGGGGATGATGCCGGGACCCGGGCAGGGGGAGGTGGAATCGTGCAGCAGCGCCCGCCAGCGCCTGATCCCATTTGCCTAATCCCCATCCCCGGCTGGCTGATGCGCCCCGGCGGGATCAGCCCTTTCTGGCTCAGGCCGTGTGCCCGTGGAATTAGGCAGCCACGGTTGCCATCTGGGCTCTGCCTTCTCGCAGTCCGGTGCCCAGGCGGGGCAGCGCTGGCTGGGGGATCACAGCCCGAGTTTTAGGGATGGCATCCGTGGCACGGGGAGTGCTGTCGCACTCGCCTGCGGGGTGCCGGGGGAAACCTCCCCAGGCCTGGCTGGGAATGTTCCAGATCTGTGCCCAGGCTCTGGGTGGGCTCAGCCCGGGCAGGAGAGCAGCAGCAGCTCCACAGCTGCTCATTTCCGTGGGCTCTGGCGTGGGCTGGGGTGCCAGGCTGGCAGGGAAGGAGCTCGCTCTGCTGAGCCTCCAGCTCTCTGCTGCTGCCTCTCCTCCCTGGCTGGCGCTGCCTCGGAACAGACCGCGAAGGCGCGGGCATATGGTAATGCATATTTAACTGGTATTTACATTCAACAGTGTCTCTCTGCAGCTCTGTTTTCCTTCCCAAATGCTCTAATTCCTCCCGGCTCCCAGCTGGGGAGGCCGGGGGAAGGCGGGCGCCCTTGGCAGGGTTGAGAGGGGCTGGTGCTGCCTGCAGGCTCCTGCTTGGTGTCTCCTTTGCTGGGGCAGCTTTCCTGTCTGGAAGCCAAAGGGCAGAGATCCCAGCCCTGGGTTGGGAGCTCAAAGTGTGCTCTGAAGGGAGAGGAAACCCTGCAGAAAGCTGCTTTGTGGGGTAAAACACTCGGTGCTTCCAGGGAAGGCACGGGAGAAGGTTGTGTTTGGGTCTGCAGAGAGCCAGGCTGGATGTGCTGGGTGCCCTGCCCCAGCCTGGCCTCCCCTGGGCTTCCACCCACCCCAGCCCCTGGGTGAGCATCCTGCTGTGCCAGGAGAGTGCTCCCTGCTTGGCACAGCCGCTGGCACCAGGAGGGCTGGACATGTCCTGGTGTCTCTCTCTGGCACTTTTACCAAAGGCTGAGAAATGTGAAAACCAATTAAGGCCAGAGGGGAACTGTTAAAGCAAAAAACCAAATAGCTCCTGCTGCAATTGACTTTGCTCCTTAATCCTGGTGCTCGGGAGCTATCGTTATTCCAAACATACCAGCATAATAATTAAACATAATTACTTGTAGGTTCTGGGCCGGTGACTATCTATACTGAACGCTCCTAATGAAATTTCTATTAAGCACACACTGACTGGTTAATAAATAATAACAAGGCCTCAGTGTCTGGTCAGGGAAGGGCCCTGGTGTGTCCAGGGTGGGGAGGGCTGGGAGCAGAGGGGTGTGGAGCAGCATTCCTGTTCCATTCCTGTGCCATCCCGTGTCCCCTGGAGTGCTGCCGGGAGGGGTAGGAGCCCTGAACACCCTGCAGGGCCTGGCTGCCCCATCCTCACCAGCCGTGGGGGTCCCCACCAGCTCCTGGCCCTTAAAATGCAGCCTGGGGTGACCTGTGAAAGGCCCTTCAGGGTTTTCAGTCTCTCTGTATTGATGTAAAAAGCAAACGTTGGGTAATGAGGACGTTGTCAGAGCTCCAGAGAGAGAAATCACCTGTTCAGCTCAGAACATTTTCCTTGAGAATTAATCCTAATTTAGGATCCAATTATAAACATAGAGGGTAATATAATGGCCTGAAACATTAGTCAAGGCAAATTCTATAATTGATGAGTGCTAATGTGAAACAGTTGGAAAATGAGGACGCATTTTGTTTTTAAATCCTCCCTCCTCCCCCTCCTCTGAGAAATCCTCGGCTTTGGGAGCTGGAGCACTTCAAGAGAACAAAGACCCTTTGAAAGCTCCTTTTTTCCCCCCCTTTCAATGCTTATCTGAAAGGACATCTCTCTCCCCTTAGTTGCTGTAATCATAAAAGCACAGGTGACAAACTGCTTCGTACCAGGCATCATCAATTCCAAGTTGGGGATTTTATAAACACGTTTGTGTCTGTGTGTATGTACACACACAGCAAAGGCAGCAGCAGCGCCGTGGCTCCGTGCCAGCAGATGATTCCTATCAGCCCCCCGGGGGAAAGCCAGCCAACAAACTTTTAAGGAACAACTTTAATCTCGGTCTCCCCTGCGGTGGCGATGCTGCTGCGGTGCTCCCCGGGCAGGGGACAGGGTGCCTGGGATCCACTGGATCCCCTGGACACGTGGAGACCCCTCTGCCCCCGTGGAGCTGACAGTGATGCTTTGCAAACATTCCACAGGCGAGTTCTGTGAGTACTTTCATGCGTGTTGTGCTCTGCTACTGTGGGAAAGGAAGATAAATTTAATGTCAGGGCTCAGAGGTGTCCCCACACAATGTCCCTGGGCAGCCAAGGGACGTGGTTCTGAGTTTCATCAGCCTTCTCCTGACTTTCCCCCTGTCCAGCTCACTCCAACACAGCTCAGAGTTTGCTTGGCTCAGGGGCTTTGCTGTGATCCACAACTGCAGGTAAAGGAGGGCTGCAACCCCCCCTATGCACACTGCCCACAGCACTGGGGCAAAACCCCCCTGACAGACACTTTGCTGATGAAGGTGGATGATGGATCTGCAATCCACGTGTTTAGGGGGAAAGGAAGGAATGCACCCCCCAGGTCTGTGAACCCCTTCCCTCCTCACAGCTCTGAATGAGAAGCGGCTCCTTAAGGACAAAGCGGGCTCGGATGCCGAGGCTGCTGTTCCTGGGGAGATTCTCCCTCTCCTGCCTGCGCTGGGGGTGGGACCCTCAGCCGGTGTCCAGCATCCTCCTGGTCCGTGGGCAGCATCCCCCGGGGCTGGGCAGCTGCCGTGCCTTGCTGGTTTCCAAGGTGACAATCTCCTTCGGCAGCCTTTGAACTCCGAGGTGATTTCTTGTCTCGGAACTGCACCTCGGACCCGCCGGCGTTTCCCTGCGCTGTGCCAGGATGGCTCTGCTGCCCGGGCTCTGCTCCTCCGTGTGATCAACAAAGTGTTTGGGGCAGATAAGGCTGGCTCGGGCTGTCACAGGCTCACAGAAATAAATACCTGTCTCTGTAGCCAACGTGCTCAGCGGTGCTGAGAAACTTCCTGCATTTTCCCCACTGGTGTTTTCCTCCAGCTCAGCTCTGAGTGTGCAGAGTGAAAGTGGACTGAAATAAATTCCCTCGGTGGGGTGGGGGCTCTGGGAATGGGCGGGGGGCTCTTGGGTGGATGGGAAAGGCAGTGGAAAGGCAGGGGCTGGAATCAAGCTGAGCACCCTGAAGCCCAGGGGGGCAATGGGTGGGGGGAATGGTCCAGGGGGTGCAGGGCAGAGCTCTGCCCCTCGCTCCAGCACTCACAGTCACCTTCCCTCAGGCTTTCATCTCCAGTCTTTTGTCAATGAGAAAAAGCAAAGGGAAAGGGAAAAGAGAAAAATCCGAGGAGGTTGAAAGTCGTCCTTTGAGGACAATTTTATTGTTGCTTTGCCGTCTGAGTGGCTGGATCCACTCACAATTCAGTGCCAGGCAAACACCTGAGCTGTGTGAGCTCGCGTAGCTTTGATCCAGCACAAGTGGAACAGCACACCTGGCCTGCCGTGCCCCTTCTCCCAGGGCTGCCTCCACAGCCCTCGGATATTTGGCATTGCTATTTCAGCTCTGTCTGCTGCACTCCCACTGCAGCTGGGTGCCCGGGGGCTGCTCAGCCCCCACATCCACAGGGGGGGAACGGGGGCTTGGGCCTCATTCCCGTGGCCTCTCCATTCCTGCTGCCTCCCTGGATTGACAGCGATGCATCCCAACCAGAGGGAGTCTGCCTGGAGCACAGGGCTGTGATCACACATAATCCAGCAGCTTCTGGATTTCTTGGTTCAAGGACAGGTCTTGGCATTCTTTTACTTCTCTTTGTGTCCATCTATCAGGATTTTGGTATCTCAGTGGCTCCCAGGGCGTGTGGGTGCTCTCAGGGAAATCTGCCTGTCCTCCCTGGGGCTGGAGGACACAGTGCAGGGGGAAGCTGTGCCAAGGGTTGAGAGTCAAACTAAATCCCTCCTCCTGCACCCCAACTCGCTCTGCTCCTGTCCCCTCGGGCACACGGGGGGCTGTCTGTCTGTCTGCCCTGGGATGAAGCATGGGGGAACTGCAGCTCTGCTCGAGGGCTGCACCCCCCAAACCATCCTGCTCTGGCTGTCCTGCCCTCACCTGCCTCCGTGCCCAAACACTCCAAATCCGCTCCCCTGAGGTTTGCAGCCCTTCCCTGCTCCAAGGGAGGCCCAGCCCCACCTGCTTTTCCCTGCACGTTCCCCTGGCAGCCCCCGGTGAGCAGCAGCGCACGGCTCCCGAGCATTCCTCACTGAGAGGAGCTCTTGGCTCCTGCTCAGGGTGTCAAGAGCCTCAGCTAATCCAGGGAAGCATCCAAACAGACTGCCCGAGGCGCCAGCCAGCCCCGTGCTGCGGATCTGCCATTTCATCTCCGTGCTTCTGGTACTCCAGCCTCAGTGAGAGGCTGGTCAGGAGCACGGCTTTGGGGAAGGGTGCTCAGAAAACACCCCTTGGGAGCCCTGCGGAGCTCAGAGGAGGGAAGGGGATGCAGGAGGGGTCAGACGGGGCTCGGGCAAGGGATGCTGGTGCAGGGGTGGTGGCAGGTGAAGCTGCCTGCCGCGGGGAACTCTTGCAGCACACGGTGATTGCTGTGGTGTCAACACTTCTCCTTCCCCCTCTGTGACATCCCTTTGTGAGCCGGCTTCAAAGACGCCTCTCCCCCTTCCCCTCCTTTAGGAAGGTGTGCATGAAACTTTAATTACAGTGGCAGTGTTTAAAGGGATGGTTACACCTGCTGAACAGACAGCAGTCACGGGAGAGACAGGAGCACACGGGGAAACGTCGGGGTGACAAAACTTTGCCGGCGTGATCCCGGTGTGTCAGCTCCCCCAGCATCCCATTTGTGAGGGAGATCAGGCCGTGGCCTCTGATAAATGTTTAAATGGGACACTCAGATAAGTCAGATGTGGAGGAAGGAAGTGATTTATCCCCCTGTAGCAGTGTCCTGGCACAGCTGCCAATAACCCTGCAGATGACAAACGCCTCTGCCCGAGTGAGCATCGCTCTGCTCCTCCTGGGGACAGGGGAGGGGACGACCCAGTGCTGGCCTTCGATTCCTGCTCCACCAGCACAAGCCTGTGCTTTCAGGGGCTGGGTTTTGGGATGTTCTCACATGATGGTTCCCCTCTCCCTGTTTTCCCTGCATCACCAGATCCCGGGGTGGAGGCTGGGTCCTCCTGCTTGGTTTTGGCAGGTGTTTACTTTGTAAACAGGAGGATTTTACACACCAGGAGATCCAGGGACAAGGCCCAAGGTGACTTGGGGAGCTGGTGGTGGCCGGGGCTGCTTGTGCCTCTCCTGTGGTTGGTGCCCGGGCACGGTGAGCCCTGGAATGGCTGGCACCAGGCTCAGCATTGTGGTGCACAGAGTGACATTTGAGGACAATGTGGCAACTTATTGCTGAGCAGAGGAGAATAAATCTGCAGCATTGGGGTGGAGGCACAGTGCTGTAAAGCAAAGAGCCAATATAACAGTCTACATAACACCATTAGTCTGGGAGTGAGGCAGTTGATATAGAAGGAGAGATGGCGTGAGCCAACAGGTCCCCACTTTATTTTTTTCCCCGTGTTTAATACAGTGTTCTGGAGCTGCTCTCTATGCTCAGCGTGTTTTATTGTTTTGCTCACCCTGAAAGAGGAACTGCTGGGGCTTTGATAAATGGATGGGAGTGCTGGGCTGGCTGTCGCTGCAGTTTTTCGTGTGTGTTCCGACCCACAGGGCTGGTCCCTGGGCATCCCCTTCTCTCCTGGTCTCTTCCTTCTGCTCTTCTGTCCAGTGCTCATCCTGAACTCTGCTGGCACCCAGGATGGCATTTGGAGCTTGTCCAGAAGTTTGAGTTAATTCAGTTACTGATTTTATAGATGAAAGGGTGCTGGGGGACTGAGGAGGGGAACATGGGGAGCAGAAACATCCATTTCCCTGGAATGGATATGGAGCCCTGATTGCCTTCCCTGGAAGGGACACGGAGCCCTGACTGCCTTCCCTGGAAGGGACACGGAGCCCTGATTACCTTCCATTGGTGCTGGAGCCCGGGGCTGGATCTGTCTGGGTACCCTTGGCTCAGTGTTCCCATTAATATCTCACCCCCCCGAAGTGCCCGACAGGCGCTGCTGGGATCTGAAGGATAGTGAGGAATCCTGGGGTGTCCCTGGGCTCTGCCCTGCTCCTGCCTGCCTTAGGGTGGGGGTCTGACCCCTGGGAGGCATCCGGGCTCGGCCAGGGGTGTGGTGTGAGCGTAGCACGGGGCCAGCAGGAAGGGGAAGGTTTGCAGAAGCGGCTGAACAAACCCCGCAAGAAAGAGCAGGGGAAAGGCGCTACCGACTGAGAAAGCAATTTTGGAAGACAAATGTAATCTGCGGATCTGAATATCCACAAGTGAAATAGGGGGGAAGATAAAAGGAGCAAGAAGTCAGGGAATCCAAGCAGCGCGGGGTGCACTTCAAAGGGGAAGGGAGCTGGCTTATGGATTTACCGCCAGTCGCGGCCGTGCCGGCGCGGAGCAGGGAGCCAGCATGGGAGAGAGCCGGCCGTGCAGAGGAAAGGGAATTTTAAAAGCAAAATTTCAGACGCCTGTTTCCCCCTGGGTGAAATTACACAGAGAAATATTCTGGCAAAATACGAAAGGGACTGAGATGAAAGCAGAGCCCGGAATATACATTGCAAATGGCATCTGTCCGGGAGGGACAGCGGAGCCAGAGGGGGCTGAGCCTGCATTTCCAGAGCTGGCTGCAGGTGTGGAGGCCCAGGGGGGCATCACCTGTGCTCAGTGCTGTGGGAGAGCTGATAACTGCCCGGCAGACCCCTCCAGCTTCTCCTGGCGCTCTCAGGGTATTGATGAGAGCCGGACAAACCCCACAAAAATGGTCTGGGGATGCTCATGTGAATCCGGGGTGCAGGAGGATTTGCTGGTCTCCAGCTGGCTGGGCCATGATGTGGTGCCAGGGAACTGAACCCTCCTGGCTGCAAGGGGCACGGGCAGGGTGGCGCTGGCAATGCCCTGCGTGATGCCCCCAGCTGAGATGCATGGGGACAATGGGGACAAGCTCTCTGGAGCAGGACCTGCCCAGTGTGAGTGCCCAGGGGAGGGAGAGCTTGGAGCAGAAAAGGCAGGAGCGGGGGGAGAGCAGGAACAAAGGCACCCCAGTGGCTCGGGAAAGGTTGCCTTTGCTTGCGGCTGAAAGCGCCGGGCAATAATAATCAAGATTTATCGCTTGGCAATCACCATAGCAACATCAAAACACAAGTGGGAGAGAGATGCTCCCCAGGGGGCTCCCTGCATCTCCTCCCGCTGTTGCTCAGCCCCGAGCAGGAGGAAGCAGAGCCTGGCGGAAGGGAAGCTGGGTCTGCTGGTGGAGGAAGGAGCTCTCCCAGCCGCCATTGAGCCCTGCCTTGCAGCAGGAACAGCGGGGACAGGGGTTATTCCCTGCACCACCAGACCCAGGGTGCCTGCTCCATTCCCAGCCAGGGCTGCTGGCTTCTCCTTGGGACATTGCTGTCCCTTGCCACCTCCTTTTCAGGTGCCAGCCAGCTGCTGGGTGTAAACAGTGCGTGGAAAGAAGAAAATGCTGCGTTTCCTGCACTGGTGTTGGTGGATCCAGAGGGGGAGCAGGCTCCTTCCTGGCACTGGGACTGGCACCAGCACTGTCCTGCTGCCCCTGGGCAGCTCTGAAACGAGGAGCGCTCGCCTTGCTGGCACCATCTCCAGCCCTGTCTCTGCTACCAGAGCTGCTAAGCCTCCATAAATATGCTTTTATTAATCAAGCAGTGTTTGTTTAGCATAAACCAACTCCCTTGCTAAATGGCTGCAGGAGCAGCACGTGGTTCACAGCCATGACTCAGGGCTGCCAGTGCCGCTCTGCAGGGCTGGGAGGGCATCATCCATCTCTGCTCCTCACTGCCAGCTGCCTCTGGAGCCCTGGGCATGGTGGGCTGGCTCCAACCTGGCTGCTCCCTTCGGGTCTGGGTGCTGGGAAAGGCTCCCCAGGGCTGTGCTCCTTCCCTGGGATGTGCTGAGAGTGGGATCCATGCTGTGGGCACATCCCTGCTGGTGTGAAGGTGGTGACTGAACCCCCAACAGGGACCATTGGCATTCCCCCGGTCCCCAAAGGGCACAGCTGGCCAGACAGACCCCAAGCCTGGGAGTGTCCCTGCACAGGAGGGAACAGCCATGGCCAGGCCCCTTCTCCCAGGAGAACACAGCAGAGAGGGACCCTCTGCAGGGGCTGCTGCTCTGCCCTCTTTGGGAGCTTATGGACAGATTGGAACGGGGGAAAAAGCAGCCTTTGAAGGGGCAGCCAGGCTGTGTCTGCTGGGAGAGGAGCTGCAGGCTGCCGGCTCCTCCGCTCGCTGATCCAGTGCCAGGTTGCAGGGGCTGAAGCAGCCTGTGGAGTTAGCAAAATCCTTTATTTTACATTTGATATCTTGTTCAGATCAATAAGGATTCCTTGAGCAATTCGGGGGCTTGTAGTCTCCTGATTAGCTGTCCCTTTATCCAGTTAGATTTTTCTTATCTAGAGTAATTGTTGTTCCAGAGAACATCTACGGCTGCAACATGACCTTACCGGCAAGGGTACGGCTCCCCGAGAAATACAGCTCCCCACGCCGGGCCCTCCCTGCCAGCCCCTCCACCTTATCTCCCTATAAATTGTTGCTGCAAGCTTTTGTTGCCTTCCCAAGGTGAGCCGGGGCGATCCGGAAGGCAAATAAATAAATCTCCATTGCTGAAAGGCCCCGGCGGTGGCCGTGGGGAGGAGGAGGAGGAGGAGAGGAGGAGGAGGGATGTTTGCTGCTGTGGCCGTTGGTGTCCTGCAGGCTGTCTCCAGCAGATCTCTTGTCCCATGGTCTTTGACAGGAGTTTTTTATGAACCACTGTGGCTCCTCCATCTATTCCCAGCCCCGGCATCTTCGGTGGGTTTGTGCTCCAGCCTCAGATTGGAAATAAATTGATGGCTGGAATAAAACCCCTCTCCAGATGGGAGGGTGATGAATGAGGGAGGAGAAGGGATGCAGGGAGGTTGCTCTCTTCTTGAGCTGCTGTTGAACATCTTGGTTTTGTCTTTGGTGGTGCTACCAGGGATGCTCCTGGGTGCTTGGCACTGCTCTTTGCCAGAGGGGGAATGTGGTGTCTTGGCTCTCTCATTTTCCCTGAATAGTTAATGGAAACTAATGCAGGGCTGACACTAAGGGAGAGCTCGACAGCAGCCCCTCAAATGGCACCTGACACTGGCAATTCCTGGGAAACAAACAGCTCCATTAAATCCCCTGCATGCGGGAGCTCCAGAGCTGCTGTCTCCATGGAGCACCTGCCTGCTGCTCCTCTTTGTCTGTGCTGGGAGAATCACAGCCACAGCTTGTTCCTGTGGGATACCCAGCTCCTGAGTGCTGTCCTGCCCAAACCCCGGGGGTGCAGCTGGGCAGCTTTTCCCAGAGTAAATTACAAAGAGTCGGGGATGGAGACGAGGTGTACTCTGGAAAGCAGCTGGTGGCCGAAGGTGTGGGCGACTGGGTGTTTTTCCAAACACCTGGCAAATGAGCTCCCCACTGGCTCTGTGGAGGATCAACACTGCTGAGACTGAATGTGGCAAAAGGCCCTGGCCAAGATGATGTGGAGGGAAAAATTATCAATTCCCCCAAATGCTCCAGCATTTCCAAAATAGACCTGAGTGCCTTTGGGTTCTGTCTCTGCTCTGGTGTGATCCTGCAGGAAGGAGGATTGGACAGGGATGGTCAGGGGGATGAGATGGTCTGGGAATGCCAGCTGGGCACAGGGACAAGGACAGGCACCTGCTGTGCCCTGGCTGCCACGGCAGAGCCGTGCCCAAGGAGGATCCTCACCCAACCATCACCAAACCATCCTCAGGAGCACCCAGGGAAGTCAGCCTTGTTTATTTATGTTTTTTTCTTTTCCTCTCACTCCCTGTTGTGTGCAAATTGCCTGGAGACTCTGGAGAACCCTGATTGTATTTTAGGTGCAATTCGAGCCCTTTTTCTGCTTGGCCGAGGGCGAGAGCACAGAGCAGGTGGAACCACAGCTGCACCCCCGGTGCCTGCAGCATCCCCCTGTCCCCGCAGCATCCCCCTGTCCCCGCAGCATCCCCTGCTCCTCCTGGCACTCCCCTGTCCCCGCAGCATCCCCCTGTCCCCGCAGCATCCCCTGCTCCTCCTGGCACGCCCCTGTCCCCGCAGCATCCCCCTGTCCCCGCAGCGTCGCCTGCTTCTCCTGGCACTCCCCTGTCCCCGCAGCATCCCCCTGTCCCTGCAGCGTCCTCCTGTCCCCGCAGCATCCCCTGCTCCTCCTAGCACTCCCCTGTCCCTGCAGCGTCCTCCTGTCCCCGCAGCATCCCCTGCTCCCCACAGCATCCCCCGGTCCCCGCAGCATCCCCCGGTGCCCGCAGCTCTCCCCGCTCCCCCCGGCACCCCGGCGCTGCCGCTGGGAGCCATGAGGGGGAGCTCAGCCCATTCCTTCCCTTCTCCTCGGCTCCGTGCGGGGCTGCACCGCCTGTGCCGAGGGTACCGCTGGCACCGGGAGCCCCTCGCTGCGCTGCCCGGGGACACCAGCGGGATGTTTCACAGCTGAAACACCCCCTGAACGTGTGCAGGAGGGAGGGCAGGAGCTGGGCAAGGCGGGAGTGATGCCCCTGGGGAGCAGTGTCCACTCGCAGCATCCTCATCCTCATCCCAATCCTCATCCTCATCCGAGTCCTCAGTCTCGCCCCTGTCCCTGCGTGGTGTTTCCCTGTGTGCCACACCGGAGTGTCCCAGCTCCTGTGGGTGCTCTGAGGTGGCACCCCTGGCACACATGAGCCCACCTGCCCGGTAAAGGGGCACAGCTGGAGCCCCTCGGGGTCTCACCCAGGGGTACAGGGAGATCCCCGACTTGCAGGGAGCCCAAGCCACCCCCCTGTCACTCCTGGCTGACCCCTGAGTTGTGTCAGAAAGAGCAAAAAGGGCAGAAAATAGGGGAGATTTTCTGTATTTCAATTTTCTGAAAACAGGAGAAATCCCATCCTATGTCTGCAATTATTTTATTATGCAGCACTAATGAAAAATACACTTGAACATCTAAAAAAGGCCTATGGTAAAGAGTTACTTAATGGAATAAATCACTCTAAATTAAGCAATTATGCCTTTGATTTTTTTTTTTTTTAAACACCAATTGGCCAAAGGTGCTTCAGTTGTGTGAGATAACGGCTGTGGGCACAGTGGGGGCACATCTGCAGGGACAGCCACAGCCCAGGGCTGCCCCAAACCCGGGCTGGGTGTGCTGGGAGCCCCAGGTGATGCTGCAGAGCTGAGGGTGTGTGATGGGATGGGTGGGCATGGATGGGTAAATGTGTGCAGGACACAGGCTCCATCCCAGGCCCCCCTGCACAGCCAGTCCTTGCTGGCAGCTCGTGCTGAGCCTATGGAGCTTCTTCCCAGCACAGCTCAGGCAGCTGGAGCAGGCCAGCGAGGGAGAGAGGCAGCAAATAAATAAGCTAAATGAATTGCTGGGCTCTTCAAGGGGGAAAATCAGGGCTGTAAATTAGGCAGGGATAATCTTCTGATCCCAGGAACCGAGCTGTGTAAATATGACCAGGCTAACGTGCCCCGGGGCAAGGGACCAGCTCTGCAGGGCCAGGCAGGGTTTGATCTGGGCACGGGTGTTCCCACCCGGGCTCCTCCCTGGGAGAAGGCATCCCTGGGCAGCTCTGAGCCAGCAAACAGCGAGTGCTTGGTCCCTGTGCCATTGGCATCTGCTCCTGGTCCCAGCTCTGCCACCAGCACCCTGCCCCACCCCCCCCAGTTCCACCCTCCCCTGGCTTATTTGTTAAATATCCTGTAATTATAGAGAAATAAAAGGCTCCTACAGATTAGGGGGTAATTATACTTAATAGGAACAGAATGAATATTCCTGGTTAACCATTTGGGCTTGGGAGGCAGATGGCACATACCCTGTGCCTCCCTGGGAGCGTGGCAGCCCTGGCACTGCTCTCATTAACCAGTTGCTCTCTGGCTCGGGACCAAAGGCATTCATTGGTCAGTCACCCCTGGTGGCATTGCTGGTGACTGATCTGGCCTTGTCCTCGAGGTGGGATCCCTCCATGGGGCTGGGGAGGCACTTTGGGTGCCCCAGCTGTGCGGGGGTCAGGAGCTCTGGGTGATCCCTCCTGGAGGAGCGCGCCCCGCGTCACTCAGAGGCCCTGGCAGTGTGACAGGCCGTATCCACGACTCTGGGGATGCTGCAGACAGGCAGCTGCTCCCACCCAGCCCCGTGGAAGGTGAAGAGGCTCCCGTTATCCTGAATCCTTCACAGGGCGCCGCTGACACACGGCCCGGGCGCGCGGCGCTGGCGGCAATTTGTGTTTTGTCATTTCTGGCGCCCTGGAGAAACCCCAGACAGTGGCTGCTGTGTGGGTGGGAGGTGACAGGAGCCAGGGGTGTCCTGTCCAAGGCAGGGCTGCCCCTCAGCCTCTGGGCAGGGTGGAGCCCTTGGGGTTTGGGCAGCCTCTTCCTGGAGGCACCAGGGTTCTGTGGCTGCTCTTGGCGGCTGCTTTGAACAGGGGCATTATGGAGGGCTCAAGTAACATTAATAAATACAGCAGCAGCCACAGGGAGAGCTTGGTATTTACTGTAAATTCAGCATCTAAACAGAGACATCGCTTTGTCTTCCACGGTTTAACACCATTCATAATTCCGTGTTTTAACAGGCTTCCCCTGGGGCCCCGAGATGCCTTTTTTATTTGAGGCTATTCCCAATTACCCACTGTGCCCCTCCAGAGCTGGCTGCTGCTTGAACACACGCAGGGCTGCTGGGGCTGAGCCACAGACTCTGTGCTGTCACCCAGGGATGTTCTCCTGTCCCCTCCATGAGACCCTTGAACCCCTGCCCTGCTGGGAATTCACTGGTGCTGCTGCCTGGGTCCTGTGCACGGGGCTCTCATCTCTGCATATATATATATAAATGTATAAAAATATAAATAGATAGATAAATAGACAAATATATACATACACACATATATACATATATAAATATATATCAGTATGAGTCATCCCAGTGCCCACAGAGCCTCTCTCCTCCTTTGAGGCCCTTGGCAGAGCAGAGCACTCCTGTCCCCTCTTCTCTCACTTGGGGCTACCCCTCCCCAAACCTGCACCTTCTTGCCCCCCATTAAAAAACTGTGAAAAATTAATTTAGCCAGGGCTAAGCAAATTGTGCCGGGCAGCTGCTGTCATTTATTCCCCACAGGGGGTGTGGTGCCCTGTGAAAGGTGAAAACAAACCTGGGAATGAGCCGTGCTCCGGGCTCAGAGCAGCCAGGTTGGCACCAGCCCTCCCTCCTGGGGCCAGCTTGGTTTAGAACTGTCAGGGGTGAATTTATTGGGGTGTTTGCCATTTGCCTGCTTTTCCTGGATTATGAATGAGTGTGCCTGGAGTGGGAGGTGGCTGCAGGTAGACAAAAGGCAGATCCCAGGGGAGGTCTCACGAAGGGAGAGACTCGTGGTTGGTGTCGTCTCCTCATTTTGGGTCGTTGGTGCTTTCCAGCCCTTCCAGGGATGCTCTGGGAGAGCCTCACTCCACTGTGGAGTCACCAGGAGCCTCTGTCCTTGCTGGGGCAGAAATGCCCTGCTCCCCATCCTTATCCAGCCCACCACCCTTTCCGCAGCTCCCAGCTCTGGAGTTGAGCATCCAGCGGATGAACCTGCTCTGCCTCTCTCCCTCTTTTCCTCCTTCCCTGTGCACATCTGGGGGAACCCCATGGGCTTTGCTGGGGGAACCCCTGGGCCTGCTCCTGGCTCCCCATCCCAGCAGTTTTAGGGCTCCATGTGGGAGAAGGAAGGTTTTGCCACCTAATAAATTTAGATTTAATTTGCAAGTGAAAAAGAGTGTTTTCTTTTGTAGCTGATGCTGCAGCCCAAATGTCTGAGCTTCTAGGGTTTAAGTCTAATTAACTGCATTTCACAGCTTATTTAAAGAAAAGAATGGAGGCATTAAAATTGTAAAATCTAATTTTTAAGTAAATCTTTCAGCACAAAATGAATGTCGCAGTCTCCCAGCCGCCTTGGCAATATATCTCTTGTCTTCAAATTTCAACATGAGCTTTTTGCAAACATGAAATTATTCATTAGACCGTCTGGTAAAAGGATAAATAAGTGTCGCTTCACATCCAAGATCTCCCGGTTTTCCATTTAGCAAAAGATTGGTTTATTCAGGATTATGCAGAGGGGCCGATGGGAGGCAGGAGGGAATGGATAACCCAGGGGCCACGTGCTCTGGTTGGGCTCTGCTGGGCATTTGGAGGAGTGGGCAGTGAATCTCCCTGGAATTCTGTCCATGTTCCTGGAATTCTGTCCATTTCCCTGGAATTCTCTCCATTTCCCTGGAGTTCTGTCCATTTCCCTGGAATTCTCTCCATTTCCCTGGAGTTCTGTCCATTTCCCTGGAATTCTCTCCATTTCCCTGGAGTTCTGTCCATTTCCCTGGGGTTTTGTCCCCTTTATTTTCCTGGTCTGTAAAAGGCCAGCGTCACTGTCCCACAGCTCTGCCCTTGGTTGTCCCTTCCACGCTCCTCACGCCATCAAAGGGAGCTCGTTCTGCCCTCCTTGAAAAGGAATGGATTTTATGGAATTGAAACTATTATTTTAACAACTCCATATTTTTTATCACTTTAAAAAAACCCCAGTGATTTGTCTTCTGCTTGATGAAAGTCACAATTAACTGTAGGAACGAGGTGTTCAGTGCTGAGCTGTGTCAGTAAGAGCAGTGCTGTCACAGTGTCCCCTCTCTGGTGACAGCCTCATCTCCTGTCCTGCACTGTGGGACAGCCTGGAGCTGCCTCCTGGATGTGGGGGCATTCTGGGGAAATAATGACCCGCACAGGGGCCAGCCTCAGCTGAAATAACCTCAAAAATGACTGGTGAAGTGGGACGATTCTGTTTTAGTTTCATTTTGCACCACTGTCACACAAATGAAAGCAGAGGAGTGGCTGGAATCTTGTTTCAAGCCAGGGAATTGAAATCCAGGGAGCAGCATCAATCCTGAATCCAGCTCATTCCTGCCAGCATTGCCCTGCTGGGTGCTGAGGGCTCCCTGGAGGGACAGTTCCTCTGGGATGGGGACACACGGGGTCCTAGAGGGGTGTTTGCTCCAACAGAGCAAGATCTGGGCTGATCCTAGGAAGCAAAAGCTGATTTTTCCCCAGCCAGGGCAGTCCCATCTGACGTCTGCCCATCTCGTGCCTCTGAGCAAAAATCCTGCCAGGATGGAGACAGGAGTGGGAGCAGTGCTTTGGGTATCTCCTCGCAGTGCTGCTATTTCTTGTTGGTTTTTAATTCTGAATTACAATGCATTTCTGCAGGCTCTACTGTATCCCCAGAATCATGCTCTGTGCTAAATCAGTCTGTGGCAATCAATGCTTTTCTAATGAACTCTGAATTCCTGATGTCAGGACATTGTGCTGCTGCTTGTTTTCTCCCTGCCCTTCTTTTTCCTCTGTGTTATTCCTGTGAGCTGCAGAACACATATTCCATGTGTGTGTATATATATATATACATATATATATATGATTTTTTTTTTCCTTCCTCCCCTCTGCAGACCTCATTGGCAAAGTTAATGGTGTGTTTCTGGAGTAATTAGAATGATTTAAATGGCCTCATAACAAAGTTCTTCTGCAAGAGCAGAGGCTTCTCACCCTCTGTATCTGTCATGTCTGGCCTGGGAGTGCTGGCAGAGGGAAAATGTGGCAGGAAATGGAGGGGAGCAGCCCCCCCAGCAGGAGACCTGGGTGTGGGCAGGTGGAATTAATTATTCATGGGCAGCAGCCCGGCAGGATTTGTTTGTACACCTTAAAATCGATGGCAGTGAGGGAGTAGCTCTTGTGGCAGTGACCCTTCTGTCCCTTCCCCTGGCGCTGGCACAGGCAGGGAGCAGCACTGTGCTCCCTCTCTCCAGACCTGGCTGGGATCCAGCAGTGGCTGGGAGCATCCCTGCCAGCACCAGAAGATTCAGGAATATCTGAAGGCTGGGATTTTGGCTGCAGGAAAGTGCTGGCTCTGCAACCAGTGGTGCCTTTGGAAGCCGCTGCTGCCTCCAGCCGTTTGTTGTCCCCCTCCTGCCGACTCCCCGGGAGCAATCCCGGACCTGCTCCGGCCAAAGGGGTGTGAGGAGGAGCCCATCCCCACGGGTGTTCCCAGCCCTGCACACCCAGCACCTGCATTTGGGCCCCAAGGGATGCTCTTGCCATGGCAACCACTCCTGTGGTCCAGCGGTCCAGCGTCCCCGATGCCGACCCGAGGAGCAGCACCGGGAGCCACCCCAGTGTCACCACGGTCCTGGTGGCCCCACCAGGATGGAGTCGGCCTTTGGAGTCTCCTCTTGTGTTCCCAACAGCGCCTCAGAAATTAAGAATCAATCCGATTATTCAAGCCCATAAACAACATCATAAAAATAACATCAATTTGCACAGAAAGGCGCTGCATTAATGCGCCGAAATAATGATGCACTTTTACAACATAAATTTACAATCAATCTTGCTTTTAACACCGTGAAACAACAGTTGGAGGAGGATCAATCCTTCGCCTGAATTAGACGCTTGAGTCAGAGATGCTTCGGGGGTTATTTTTGGAAGCTTTTAGCACCGGCTCTGGCAGGGCTGTCGCTGTCGGCTCCGCGTGCGACAGCGGCTCCCGCAGCACCCGGCGCTCGCGGCGGGACACCGAGAGGGTGCAGCAGGAGCTGAGCTGGCTCTGCCCGCCTTGCCTTGCCCGGAGCACCGGGCTGGGAGCGGGGAGTGCCGCGGGAAGGGGAGCAGGGAGATGCAGAGCTGCCAGGAGCAGGCTGGGCTGAGGCAGCTTCGCTCCAGTCCCCGCCTAGGGTGGGAACGCAGGGGACCCATCCCTGGGGCAGGGAGGGAGTGGGTCTGACTCTCCTGGTCCTGCAGAACTGCCCCAGCCTGGGTACTTGGTGTCCCAGGAAAGTGCATGTTCCTGGATAAAGCCAAAAAACCATCCCTGACATTTTCCCCTCTTCCTCTGTCCTGGAAAAAACACCAGGAGGCTCAGCAGTGACCGCTGCTGCTGGTGCTTCCCTGAGCTGCATCCCACCCAGGTAATTCTTCCAAGAACCTTCCCAGAAAAGGCTCAGACTCTCTGGACCCCAGGCCCTGTTGCCACAGCTTTTTAGCACGGCTTTCTATTTTTATTATTTTTACTTATAAATGGGCCCCAAAATGAAATCTCTGCTTATGGAGAGATTGATTAGTGAACCAACTCAATTATGTCTTTAGCCGAGAGCTATATTAAGTAATGCAGCAAAATTATTGCCGTGTGCAGATCCATTTTGTTAAGCAGCTGTTCGCTGGCCCGAGGAGGAGAAGATGGAGGTTAAAATGTTTTTATTGTTCTGGAGACGCCCAGGGACCCCAAAGCCACGGGGTGGCCGATCCCAAGGGAGGCAAGGGGACGGTGTGAGCCCAGGCTCCTCGGCTGAGCTGGGATTGCTCCCTGAGGGACTCCAAGCTCCAAGAGGGAATCAAGTCCAGCCCTGAGGCCAAGCTGTGCCTCTGCACCTTCTCCAGCTGTGAGCCTCTGGTAATTCCCTGTTTTTTGGTGCCTACCTGGCTCTGCCACAGCAAAGAGTCCACAAAGCCACAGCTCTGGTAGGGATGGAGCAGCAGCAGGAGCATTTTTTATGTTTCACTTCCTTGCTGATCGGTGTTCCTTGCTGTGGATTCCCTTCCCTCACCTTGTCCTGCTCCCCGTACCTGCTTGGACACTCAGTGCTGGGGTTTAGGGCAGGCTGCTGTCAGCACACCCTAAACAAGGGTTGGGAGACCTTCACATCCTCCGTGTCCTGCATTGCAAACTGCAAGGACGGGGAATGCTCCTGGGTGAGCGGCAGAGCCCGGGGCCCGGCTTTCCTGTTAAACATTAACGCCTTCCAGGGAGCTCCAGCAGGATCTTCTCCTTAGTTAAAAGGAAGCTGCACTCGTCCTCTTATTCCGAGTATCTTTTAGAATACAATTAACTTCTGCATTTGTACTTCCCAACCCTAATTTAGTCGTACAAGGACAAGGGTGTTCCTGCCGAGAACAGGCACCTACAGACGCAGGAGGATCCAGGTCAGGCCTGGGCACAATTAAAGATGTATTCCCTGTGTTCAGGAGCTTTCCTGCACACTGCTCTGCCTGCAGCTGCAATCCCAAATGCCTTGGCAGGGAGAAGGGAATGGGCTGCCTACTCTGGTGAGGAGATTTCTGTGCCAGGCTGGAGAACCCTCCGCAGGTGAGGCTGGAGCAGCCACATTCCAGAGAGCCTGGAGCATTAAACAGGAAAAGCTTGGTGCCATTCCTAGTGCCCTCCAAGAGTGTCCCAGAAAGCATCATGCTATTCACAGATGCCACCAAAGCCTCCCCTGGACCAGCAGAAAGCCACACTGTGAACTCATGAGCCCCATTTCCCAGTATGGGGAAAAGCAGTTGGATGGGAAAGCCTGTCAGCAACACGGAGCATTTCCCAGGATTTCCTCCCCTCACTGAGCTCCTGGGTGATGATCCTCATCCTCTGGAGGAAGGCAGGGAAGAGAAGCAGCCTTCTGGGGGGGCTCAGAGGGAGCGATACCAGAATCTGGCTGCCCTGCTAGTGATGAGTGAAAAGAGGGATCCAGACACCTGCTCTGTAGGACATCTCCCAAGCGACACCTGAATTTGGGAATTTCCTTCCCAAATCTCTCGCAGTGCTGGTTTTCCTGCGGCGTGTGGATCCCTGGAGCCAGCCTGCCCTAACCCCTGCCGTGCATCCCTGTGGCTCTTCAGGGTGGTGTGGGGGGGCCTCGTTACAGCCCCTCATAAAAGTGCCCAAGGGCTCGTTATGCCCCGCAGGCTCAGGTGAAATAACGAGTTTTCATTGCCGTGCCATAAACTTTATGGAAGTGATAAAGGAATGGAGCTCCGCGTCACTACGCTGGCACCTGGGATGTGCAGGGGGGGCTGAGGGGGGCTGAGGGCACCCTGTGAGTCATTAACTGGGACAATGGTGGCAATTGGTGCTGAGCAGGGTTTCCCCTGCATGGGGCAGGAGGGCTCAGGGGCTCTGTGGGGCTGTGAGGGGCTGGGAGGGACAGGGACACGTATGGGGAGAGTCCCTGAATGAAAGCCCAGCCCAGCCCAGCCCTGCTCCAGCTGCACACGCAGGTCACACGTTTTATTGACTGTGGCACTGTTCCATCTGTTCCAGCCCGACATTTCAGGTCCTTCCTCCTCCTCAAAGCTTCATTTTTATGACAGCTCAGCTCCCCAAGCGGCTTTTTTTCTCCTGGTGCTTTTCCAAACCTCCTGAGGATTTCTTTCCTTGCTTATGCTTGAAGCTCATCCTATTCCAAACCCCTGCCATGGGCAGGGACACCTTCCCCTGTCCCAGGCTGCTCCAAGCCCTGTCCAACCTGGCCTTGGACACTTCCAGGGATGGGGCAGCCACAGCTGCTCTGGGAAACCTGTGCCAGGGCCTGCCCACCCTCACAGGGAACAATTCCTTCCCAAGACCCCATCCATCCCTACTCCCTGGCAGTGGAAGCCATTCCCTGTGTCCTGTCACTACAGTTGCCGATGAATCCTTCCTATGAAATTCACGCCAGCCTTGGGAGAAGCTGACTCCATGTTCCTGTGGGCACAGGGGGTGGTGGCAGGCTGTGGCACTGGCCTGGTCCCCTCAGCGTGCCCCGTGGGCAGAGGGACAGCCCCGGCTCAGCAGCACAGCCCCAAGAGCTGCAAAGTGTGCTATTAAATATTTAATTCAGCTTAACAAGTCAATAGAGTCGGTGCTGTCGGAGGGTCGGGGGCTCGCTCCCAGCCTGCTCTGATTAACAAAGCACCTGGGCAGGCAGGATCTGCTGATCCAGTCAGCCAGGGCTGTTACACAGCGCTCGATGCCGCCGGAGAGGCAGCATTAACTGGGAAGCATCGATTTCGACATTAGCCGGCTTTTACATTCGAAAGCAGACGATGCAAGGACCTTCAATTATCTTCAAAGCAACTGAAGGGAAGGAAATTGGTCTTAGATGTGGTAAATAGACTCCACAAACTCCACTGAAGCATGCAAAGATGTACACAAGGGAATTACAGATCCTCGCCTAACTGGCTGGAGTTTACTCAAAAATGTGATTGGAATTCTCCGGATTTCACGGGAGGATGTTTTGGCGCTAATCCGATCTGGGGCCTTGTTAATCTGATTGGGATTATTGCTGCAGGCAGCAATCCCCACCTGGCATTTCCTGAGGGTCAACCCCTGGGCAGGAATGCTTGGAAAGAGAGATTTCCTCCCAGAATAACTCCATGAGTTATGGCCAGTCACCTCACCTGGCTTCTCTCGGATATCATATTGGTTGCCTGCATATGTGGAACCAGATTTTCCCAGGAGCTCCGGAGCAGCCAGGGAATGTTCCTTTGCTCCTGAATAACCCCTCTATCCCTGCAGCTGCTGTGCACACAGAAAGTTCTGTCCCAGCTTCTCAGAAGCCCGGTGGGCCCTGTGGGGCAGGGCTCCCCATTCCCGAGGGAATCACGGCACCGTGGGGGGATCACCCTGAGCTCCCCATCCCACACAGGGATTCCCTGGCACGGGAATTCTCTGGCACAGGGATTCCCTGGCACATCTCTCCCCCTGTTTGGCACAGGGCTGCTGAGCCCAGTGCAGGATCCCAGCCGGGCTCCCGGCTGTGCTGCCTCACCCGCCCAGCCAGGGCCTTGTGTAAAGCACACAAAGCAGCATTTTTCCACTCACCACCCTCTGCCTTTCCATGTGGGATAGCGGTGAGCCCGGCTCCCTCCATCTCCCGGTCCCCAGGCAGTGCTCTGTAACAGGTGATTAATGCTCCTGAGGAGCAGGGCTCTCCCTGTGAGCCAGCACCGCTCCCCCTCTGTGCCAGGCAGGAAACAGCAGCAGGAACACTCCGCCGTTATTGCGCTGAGGCTTAAATAAGGAAAGCCTGTGTAAAATGTTTTTGGTTGTTTTTTTGTTTTTTTTTCCTCTTAGCCTTGGTGGTTTCCTCAGCCCCAAAGGTTGCATCGAGCAAACACACCAGATCTTTCCAAGGAGGATTATTGACTGGGAGTCACACAGCGTGTAAACAGGGCCGGCAGGTTTGATCTGCAGCGCGGCCGTGTCAGTGCTCCCATTGATCCCAGCCCTGGGCACATCGGGCCGGCTGTGCGGGAGCAGGGCCCGCAGGGATGGCACTATCCATGCAGGGGACCCTGTTCCATGGCCAGGGGGACAGCTGGCATGGGCTGCGAGGGCGCAGGGAGATGCAGGACTCACTGCCCGTGTGCTGAGGCACCGCTGCTCAGCCCAGCAGGGTTTGCCTGCATCAGGTCAGGCTGGGTTTGCTCTTCCCATTGCTTAGCAACACGGCAGGGCCAGCAGAGCCCGGGAGGAAGAGGAGAACCACGGGGGGCTGAGCTGGGCTTTGGCTGTGCTCGGTCACAGCAGTGTCAGAATCTTGTCCCTGTCCCCATCCCTCTGTGTGGGCTGGTGATGGAACTGAGCTCTAGGAGAGTCTCAGGCCGTGTTTATCCCGTGTTTATTTTGGTCTGTGTGGAATGGGTGCTTTGTGCTCTGCCACAATGGGTGGGCGCTGCTGGAAGCAGTTTGGGATATCCTGAGCTGTCTGCTTGGTCAGGTGGAGTGCTGGCACCCGGGATGTCCCTCCCAGGCTGGGACAGTCCCCACTCACCCTACACCAACAGCACAAGTAATGTGTGGGGTGGACAGCCCTGTCATGAGCCAGCTCATGGGAATGCTGTCTCATGGGAATGCTGTCCCGTGGGACCCTGCGGGCTGGGCTCTGTCCCTGGCAGCCAAAAGGTGAGGGATGCCATTCCAGCTGAGCCTGGCCTGTCAAGGAAACTTCCCTCGAAACCCAGCGTCTCATTAGCGATTTCCAAGGAGCAGGCCGGCTCTCCGCTGTGAGTCAGCAGCGGCGGCAGGCTCGGCACCAATGGGATGAGCAGAGCTGCTGTGACAAGGGAGAGGCAGCGCTGGCCTCTCCGAGGCACACGGAGGGAAGGAGCCGCTCGTGGCCGGGAGCCGGGGGGGTTTGTGCGGGGAGAGGGGAGGCGGCGGATCCGCGGTTCCGGCGCTGGGAAACCGCTCGCGCGTTTTGGATGGAGTACGGGGCTCCGCAGCGATGAAAAAGCCAAAGCACAACCTGCAGATTCTCGACCACAACACGGGGGATCTGAAAGCCTTGTTGAGGATTTTATCTCCTCCGGGTATGGCTGATGGGGTACAATGAAGCGAGGGAGAGCTCGAGCCCTGAGCATCCCCCAGCCCAGCCTGGTGGGAGCAGCCCTGGGCAGTGCTGGGCATCACACAGGGCTCCCCAGAGCTCCCTGGAGAATGTTCTATAGTTTTACCCCCAAGTGATTCCCCCTCATTCTGTAATTACCCTTCTCTAGCCACATTTTCTGTTCTCTGGTAATTAAATCAAGCAGCACAAGGGCAGAAATACCTCATGAGCTCCACTCTGGCGTTACATCAACACCTCTAAGCTGCCAATGCCTCAGTTTTCCTGCACAGCCTCCACACCGCTCATTGGGAACAGACTGTTTAATCTCACTGCCCATCTCTCGGCGCCTCTGGGACCCTGTGCCCAGGCTGTGCCAGCGGATGCTGCCCCAGGAGCGAGGTGCTGCCTCTGCCCAAGGGTTCCCAGAGCACTCTGAATCAGTGGGAGCCAAGGGGCAGGGCTGGGGGCTCCGTGCTGTGCTCCCCTCACCTGGAGCCGCAGCCCCGGGCGGGTCACGGCGCAGGCTGGCAGCTCCCGGTGCCGCGGGCGCCTGGCCCGGGTTCCACTCTGTTTGCCTGGGATGTCCTCCAAACCATGTCCAGTCACAGGGAATTTTCAGCCTGAGCGGTGATTTGGCTCCGTCCTGGAGGCAGCAGAAGGTTTCCCGTGCTGCCGGGGGACTCCAGCAGCTCGGGCAGGGATTGTGGTGCGTGTCCTTTGGGCCAGAAGTGCTGGCAGGGCAGGCGGCCGTGCTGGTGAGAGGGCAGGTGCTGGAGCTGGGAGAAGGACGGGGACAGACTGGGATAACATTCCTGGGATAACAAATTCCTCCGTGTGGGACAGGTGCAGTGCCCATTCCCAGGGCAGGGATGCTGCATGCCTGGAGCACCCACTCCCAAGGCAGCTGTGCACGGGGAGATGGGCGCTCCTCCCACCCCGTGAGCTATTCATCCTGGGAGAAACAGAGGAATATTTTGTATCTTTGACAAAGCAGCACTTTACAAGCGGTTGACACTTTATTAACTAATCTCTGATACTTGAGTAATTTATTATGTTTAAGCTGGTGCCATCAAGTCTCTCAGCAGTGTCCGTGTGCGCCGGGAAATAAATTAAAGACTGTCCAGAGATACTTGGCTCATCGCTGTGATTGCTGGGCTGGCGAGATGGAGGGCTAAGGTTCTCTCCTCCTGCAAATTGGAAATTAGGAATTAATAAGATGACAGGCCAGAGAGCCCCGCTGGCTGCGTCTGGCAGAGAGCTGCTGGTGGGGGAACGGGCACGGCGCTGGCACGGCGGCCCCAGCAGCGGGCACGGTGCTCGCTGCTGTCCCATCCAGGGAGGCTCCAGGCAGCCTCGTGGTGTGCCAGAATTCCCAAGGAGTCAATGGGATAATGGGGTAATAACAGCCCTGTCAGGCGAGCATCAGTCCTGGACAATGTGATGGAAGAGCTGAAGTGGGACCTCATTAATAAAAATTTAAAGCAGGTGATGCAACAAATGCCAACCAGCACGGGGTGTGGAGCGCAGCCCTTGCCAGACTGAGCTGGGATCTTTCTGATTCGATTGCAAGCTTGCCTGATGAAGGCATCAGTGCTGATGAGGCGTTCCTCGGCTCCAGGAGACGGCCCAGTTGGGCTCCAAAGGTTTGGGATGGAGGCTTGGGGTCCCCTCTGGGCTGGGGGGCACTGGCTGGGGCAGTTGACAGCTCTTCCTACCGCGCTGGCACAAGGAGATGGTGAGCTGCCCCATCCGCCCGTTTCCACGGCAACGCACAATTCCTGGCTGAGGGAGGAGGGAGCAGCCCTGGCAGGAGCTGCTCTGCTGTGTGAGCCTGGGCTGGGGCTGGGGCTGGTTCCTCCTCCAGCAGCCACGGCTCACACGAGCGCTTGGGCACAGTCAGCAGGTAATTAAAACATGTATCATTAACAAACAACAACTGGAACTTTAATTACTCAGCCTGCGCCTGCATTTCCCCCTCCCCAAATTGCCCAACTCAGGGAAAGAAGCAGGAGTAGGGAAGGAGGCTGAGGGCAAAATCTGATTACATTTATAAAGCCAATAAAAACTTGGTGCTGTAATAGCGATTAAATTAATTTTAAAAGCAATTTGCTTCCCAAAATGGGATTTGACAGCTCATGTGGTGCTGCATGGATCTGACAGGTGAAGTGGGCAGGATGCAGCCCCCACCCTGACCCCTCCCATGGTGCCCAGGTCTTTGTTTTGAGGTGTTTGCTTAACTTGTCACACACCTGGCAGGATGGATTCTGGGGACAGGCACAGAGCTCTGTCCTGCCTTTCCCATCTTGGCTCGCTCCTCAAAGGCAGGTGAGCTCAGCTCTTCTTGCTCTGGAATGATGGGGTTTTTTGGGGGAGACTTGGAGGAAAGAGAAGGGAAAGGCAGAGGAGAAGTTGCCAGAGGGATATCTCCACTCCCTTATCACATCCCATTGGATGCCTGCACTCTGTAACCTGCCTGGTGCCAGTCAGGGGACGGTTCGTGACTTTGTTGAAAGTGAAAAATCATCTGCTGAAAGATGAGAAAAGTGCTGGCTTAGAAGTGACACGTTTTTGGCCCAAGCTGCTGGGTCTGGAAAGCTGCTCAGAGGAAGCAGATTGCTTTCAACCAGAAAGGGTTTGATTGAAAACCTTGTTTTCTGTGGGAGGGAAAAAGTTTTGACAAAACGTTTTTATAGTAACCTGGGCCCTGTCTCGCCGCCGGCTCTGAAAGTCGCTTTCTCCTCTCATTCGAGCGCTTCCCCTCAGCAGCTGTTGTGCTGAGGATTTCATTTTGAGGATGTTTTTGCAGCCAGACACAGGGTGAGGATGGGGCAGCACTGCTGGGGTGCTGGAGCATGAGAGAGAAACTGCCCCAGCCTGGTTTCCCCTGGCGTTGCAGAGGGTCTGTGATCAGTACCCATGGTGGGGTTCCCAAATTCCCTCTGGCTGCCGTGCAGAGCAATGGGCTCTCTGTTCTCACAGCCTGCTGGGTTGTATTTTGCCATTCTGCCTCCTTTAGTCAATGATGGAGGTGGCTTCTGCCATGCAAAGTAGGCCAGAACCCGAGCAAAGGGTTTTCCAGGTGCCCTGGATTGGGAAGTGGGAAGCACCAAGCTCTCCTCTCTCCTGTCCTGCTCCTTCCTGAAAAGGCATGCTGGCATCTAACCACTTTTAACCACTGGGTTTGAGCAGCAAATGATAAGTTAAATGATAAGTAATGCTCGGCTCTCACCGGGCTCTGTCTGTTCTGCCAGTGCATGAGATGTTCCCCAAGCCCAGCTCTGCATCCAGGCCAGTGCAGTCATTATGTCTGCAGGGGGCTGGGCTGCAGCCCTGAGCCTGAAAAATGTGTGAGCCTGCTCCTTCCCTGGGAGCAGGGCGGCTCAGCCTTCAGCCTCCTCCTCAGCCTCCTCTTGGCCCAGGAGCAGCAGTGGAGCCGTGCTCTGCCTGCATGGGAGAGCAAACCCTCCCACTGCTGCTCTTGCTGCAGCTGGCACCAGTTCCTCACTGCAGTTTCCAGAAAAAAAACCCAAGAAATTATCCCATAGAAGCCCTGGCACTGCCAGGGTGCCCAGCCCACCTGGAGTGCCAGCTTGCCCAGGGTGGTGGGGCAGAGGGACTCTGCCATGCCCGGGGTGTGGTGCTGCTGTGGCACTGCCACTGTGCAGCTGATGGGATGCAGCAGGAGGGAACCCAAGCCCTCAGCACTGTTAGGGGGGTCTCCAGTGCTTGGCATCGAGCAGGAGGGTCCCTCTCTCTCGAGCTGGCTGGGGACAGGGCAGCTGGGAGTGCCAGTCCAGCTGTAGCGACATAAAAGCTCCGGGCACAGCACAGAGAGGATTTCTTAGCCCAGCAGGAGCCTCTCGGGCAGGCCTCAAGGAAGATGAGAGAGTTCTGGAGTGCTGCTCCCGAAGTTCAGCAGAGGAAAGTGCTGGCTAAGCTGCTCCTCTGGCTCACCCCGCGCTTCCCCCGCCGGGTTTCCGTGCAGGTGTAATGGATGGAGAAGAGTGGGATTGAAGGTCTTGGGGGCAGAGAAGACAGCGCCTGAGCCATCAGTCAGGTGCAAAAGCAAAGTAGTAACATTTCAGGGCAGTAATTTTTAATAATTTATGAGTTTCACTCGGTTCCCAGAGTGTTATTACCTCACTTAACATCATTTACAAATTACACATGATCCCATCAATTGTAGTAAAGTGAGGAAGTGTCTGGGAGACGCTCAAAAATCAAACGCTATAGAACAAATGAGAATTTATGAACCCAAGCGGGCTGCAGTGCTGGCGGGGGCAGCCGTGCAGTGCCCGTGTCACCCCCCCCGTGCTGCTGCTTGCTCCCCACACTCGCGTGTCCCTGGCACGAAGCATGCAGAGGGTGAGAGAAGGGGTGAGGGATGAGCTGTGGGACCTGTCCCCACGAGGAGGGAAGGGACAGAACTTCCTCCTGGCGAGCCCTGGTCCCGCTCTTCTCGCCATCAGCGCTGCATCCCAGGCGAGCCCGGGGATGCGCTGCCACTTCTTTTGTGTCGCTGGTGGCACAGAAACCTTCTCCATGGCAACACAGTGGGCAGGATGTGGCCTGCTGGGATGCTCTTCCAGAGGGGGAATGGGCACCCGACAGGAAGCACCAGCAGCGAGGCCTTCAGGGGGCTCCAGCAGAGCCCCTCGGGGTCAGGAGGAAGGGAAGGGACGGCCAACAGGAGCAGCCCATGGCATGAGCAGCTCGCTGTGTCCTCTGTGGGACTCTGAGAGTGGCTGGGTACCTTGGTGTGGCTAAATAAAGGGTTGGGAGGAGCATCTGTGGTCTGCTTGGCACGGGCAGAGCTCCCTGGGTGGGGAGCTGCGGTCTCTAAATTGCCAGGGGTATTCGTGGGTGCCATGGCCAGGAACTGCCTCATCTACAAACAGATTATTTTTAAGTGGAAAGACAGTAGCAGCTGCTTAAATGCATTGACTTGTTGAAAACCACACAGATTTGGATACCGATGGCACCGAGTGCTATCGCTGAGGTGTCTCGGCCCATCTGCGTAAAGTAACTATTGATTTTGGTTGATATGCATCGATTCTAAGAAAACTGCCCTGCTTTGAAAATGAACTTCCAGTAGTTTCAAGGGAAGAAGCAGCGAGCGGTGTCTCTCTCACAGGGCTCCCTCGTATCGTTGGAGGTGGCTCCTGCATCTGAAAAACAGGAGCGAAGGCAAACAAATAGCTCGGTGGGAATTAAAACGCATCGATCCTCGGGGCAGGGGATAATGGCCTCCGCTAAAAGCTTTTGGAGACGTTAATACATCGTTTTGAATAAAGATCTGCCTCTGCCCGCCTCGCTGGGGCGGGAGGTTCGGAGCTCTGGCTGTCCTGGAACGTTCCTTGAGGTCTGCAGGAGGCCGGGCTGGGCAACCTGTCCCTCACTGTGCCTCGCTGTCCCTCTGTCTGTCCACCTGCAGTATCTCCTCTTCGCAGGCATTTTAACTGGCAGGGCAGGGCAGTGCCTGGGCAGCGGGTCCTGGGCAGCCTGACCTGGCAGAGCTGCACCATCCAGACCAGCAGGCAGAGAGTCCATCTGGGAGAGCCAGCCCGAGCTCCTCCAGCGAGTCCTCTCTGTTAATTAAAGGTATTAATTGGCATGCAGCCTGTTTATTTAAAGAAGCAGTGGCCTATGCGGTGCCTGGCAGAAATTTGAGCTGTCCAGAGAACCGGGCACACGGAGAGCAGAGTGAGTGAGGCACTTCTGTCCCCATCCCTGGTGAGGACAGTGCTGGTGCTGGCAGCCCAAGGAATGCCCGCGGGCCTGGACCTGTCCCTGCTGTCCCTGATCTCCCCCGGCCCCTCTGTGCACCCACTGAGCACCCAGAGCATGCTGTGAGCCAGAGATGGTGCAAGCAGGAGAGCTGGAATGTCAGGAAACACATTTTTGCTGCAAGATGTGCTGGGTGAAAGATGTGTTTCCTTCCTTGCAGGGATTAATTTGCACCATAAGCCACGGGAGGGATGCCTTTGCTGCTGTGTTCATGGTGCTTCCTGAGCAGCCTGGACACTGCTCCTGCAGCCCAGGAAGGGGATGGGATGCAGCACTGGCCCTGGCACCATGCCCTGGCCAGGCTGGCGGGTGACAGCTCCGAGGGTTCCGACGTTCCACCCTGGCTCCGTTAAAGTCCTTGCACTTCCATTTCTGAGAGCAGTCTGGGAGCGACACGAAAATTAGATCTAATAATGAATGATTACAACTTCCAAGGTAAGTCTAGTTGGTTGACTAATCAATTTGGTTAAGTGAAAATCCATAGCAAATGAGGCAGCCGCAGTACAACATTTCTCCATCCAATTTAAATTAAAACACCAACCATAATAATTTCACAATTACTCTGGGAGGATGCACCAGGGACTTGCCCCTTGAGAAGGGAAATGTCAAGGACTGCAGGAGAGGCCCCAGGAGCGGGTGGGAGCAGGGAGCAGCCTCTGGCATGGCTGGCTGTCCGTCAGATGCCCACAGCTCCCAGGGTGAGCCCAGCCCAGGAGCTGGAGAGGGGAACCTGCTCCCTCTGATCCAGCTGTAATTTCTCTGTTCTGCTGTGGCAGAAATGTGAGGGACAGGAATATGAAATCCCCTGGAAAATCACCGCCGCAGCAGCCTTTAGTGGCCTGAATTATTTATGTGTGTACAGTTGTGCTACGAGCCAAACTGTGCCCAAAATAAATACCAGCAGTTGCTGGGGTCTGCATGGGGGCTCCAAGGGACCGGGGTTGGTGGTGAGGTGGGGCCTGGCAGGGGGCACCAGCCCTTCCTACCCCTGTTTCTGGCTGTCCCCTCATCTGTGCCAGGGATAATGACCACTCCATCCCCTGGCTGGCTGCCAGGGGTGCCCCATGTGGCACAGTCACCGCGCTTCCCCCGGGGCTGGGGCCAAACTTTGTAGGACTGTGCTGATAAATAATGGAGCAGCTTCTTCTCCCCATGGCTGTGGAAATACTCCTGCCTGGCGCGGGAGAAGCCTTCACATGCGTTTGGGTATAAAAGGGTCAGGCGCTGATGAGTGAGAGCCAAGAGACATTTATTTCATGCTGGAATGCAGAGGTCCCCGCGCGGGCACTGGCTGAGGAGCAGCACAGATTTCAGCGTGGTGTCTCCTGATTCACCTTTCCCAGCCTGGGGAACGGGGGTTTGTGCCTGAACACACAAAATGGTCGCTACCATTGCTGGAGGAATTGTAGCATTTCCCCTCGGAAAGCTACAGGGAAAAGAGATGATCAGACGTGGCTCGTGTAACAGATGGATTTATGGATTATTTGGAGCCTCTTGTGCTAATTTTGCAAATGCTGTATGTCTGCAGGCTCTTAATAGCTGCATTCCTGGCTAAATGGATAAAGAATATGTCCTGTGGGGACTGCAGGCTTTGGGGAATAACTTATGCAAATTCTCCGGGCTGAACGCAGGTGGTGATGAGTTCCCTCTCAGGACACTCAGACCTGCTGGCTGTGACCCAAAGCTGGGAGGACAAACCCTGCACTTGGCTGGTGCAGTAGGGATGTGGGAGATGTCGTGGGGATGGGCCCACTGCTGCCCTGGATGGGGGATGCGTGTTCTGACCACAGAGGAACTGTGGTGGGACCAAAGGATGGAGCTCCTGGGAATGGTTTCAGAGCCAGGGCTGGTGTCCCAGGGCTCTCTGTGCCATGTCCCTGCTCCAGCCCAGCATCCCGCCTGGCCCCGGGTTTAGGATGTCCTCTGAATGTTAAGGCTGTGGGTTTATTACCACTTTAGCTCTGCCTGAGAGGGAGAGTGCGGGCAGAGCTGCAGCCCAGCTGGAGAGCAGGAGTCAAGGTGTTGGAAGATGCATTCCAAATGCAAGGTGGAGGGGAGAGAAATTATTAAACTCTCAGATAGCAACAGAGCTTCCTTTGTGAGTGCTGGAGATGGGAAATTATGCTGAAGCAATGCATTGCAAATCACTCTCTGAAAGGCAGAGAAGGGCCTTTTATCCCGCGGCCCTGAAGTTTTCCTGGTATCTTTGTATGCAGAGGCATTCCTTCAGGGGAGAAAGAGAAGCCAGCAATTTTGTGCCTGATTGGCAGGCTGTCCAGCGCTGGAAAGATATTTGTTTTTTCAGAGAAGGGCTCACAGGCTGAAATCTCGCTCTTGCATTTTCCATTACAGAGGAAAATGAAACTTGGAAGACGTTCTCAGTGAGCGCTGCTTGGCCTCGGAGTAATCGTGGTACTCCAGCAACTGGAGAGGAGGGCTGCTCATCCTGGGGAGCTGGGCTGGGATCTGCACCCTCCTGCTGGTCTGGAGGGGGATTTGGGGCAGCACAAGGGGCTGCTCAGCCCCCAGTCCCCTCCACAGGCGCTAGGCAGGGTCTGGGCAGAGCCCAGCAGCCCTGGTTGCCCCGTGCTCCCCTCTCCAGGCTCCTCCATCCAAGGCAGAGAGCAGGAGCAGCTGATCCCAGGAATGCCTCACAAAGTTCTCCTGTGCTGAGCGGGCTCTGCCTGGCTCGTGGAGTGCAGCTCTGGAGTGGGTTCAAGAAGCGCTTGGGAATCAGGAGCGGAATCAGGAGAGGAAGAGCCTCCAAATCTCACTTTCTTTCCTCACTTCAAGAAAGGCACTGAAGTGCTGGAGTGGGTCCAGAGAAGGGCAGTGAAGCTGAGGAAGGGTCTAGAGTCAGTGCCATAAGGAGCAGCTGGGGGGGCTCAGCCTGGAGAAAAGGCAGCTCAGGGGGGTCCTTGTGGCTCTGCACAACTCCTGACAGGAGGGGACAGACAGGGGGGTCAGGCTCTGCTCCAGGGAACAGGGACAGGGCAAGAGGAAATGGCTGCAAGTTGTGCCAGGGGAGGTTCAAGTTGAACACCAGCAGGAATTTCTCCATGGAAAGGGCGGTCAGGCCTTGGCAGGGGCTGCCCAAAGGACTGGATGTGGCACTCAGTGCTCTGGGCTGGGTGACAAGGTGGGGATCAGTCACAGGTTGGACTCGATGAACTTGGAGATCTTTCCCAACCTCAGTGGTCCTGTGATTCTCTAATCCTCAATAAGGCATTGAGTCAGAACTTCTGCCAGGCCTCTCCTCAGCGCGTGGGGAGAGTATCCAGGGATGGGATTCCATAATAACAAACACCTTTGCAGCACCTCATTAAATCACGGCGTTTCTGAAGCACAGCGGGACACTTGTGTGAATAAATAGCGCAATCTCCCCGGCTGAAGTATTTTCACATCTGAGTTATTTCCTCTGCATATGATCAGCTCCTTCCTCGGGTTTGTTCTCTCCCCCGGCTCTGCCACGAATGATTTTCACTGATGAGCACAATTAACAAATGAGAGACAAAGTTGAAAAAAACACATCAGCCCCCCCAGCCTGCCTTTAATGTTTTAAAGTTGAACAAATCGCCCAGGAAAATGGAGCGAGGAGAGATTGCTGTGGCTGATCACGGCACAGCTTCTCCCTCCTTGCTGCTCGTCTTTGTAGGTGACAAAATGACAACAAAAGAGAAAGAGAGAGAAGAGCGTGGCCAAAAAACCCCAGTGGAAAGACAGACGGGGTGTTCATGGGACCACCGTGTTTGTGGGTAGCAGGGGATCAGCAGGGCTGTGAGATGAGGGCCGTGAATTGGATTTAAAAGTAAAGTTAATTTACTTTCACCCAGTTTGCAGCCTGTAAAAGCCATGTGGGAGTTCTTCTACAAACAGAGGGGTCCCCCAGCCTCAACCTTTGCTGTGAGCCAGGCTCTGTGTGTGCCCAGGGGTGATGGGGATGGAGCTGGGCTGGGAAGTGCAGCCCCCTGAGAGATCCCAGAGCATGGATCCCAGGGGGCTCCTCTGTGGGGTCCCAGGGCAGGGTTTGGGGGGTTTCCCACTGTGGGATCCCTGGCTCCCTCTTGCCAACCCCTCCAGCTCCCCAGCACCTGCTGAGGGACCCGTCCACACCCTAGTGCTCCCAACCTCCCCCTCCACGCCACCTTCCACAGGAAGTGTTTTCCAGCACGGTCTAATTACAGGGTGAATAACGGGCCCTCCCTCGCAGTTAATGTGTTAGGGAGCTTTATTGCCAACAGGAGAGAGATGACACAGAAGGATATTACACACGGTGTTGCTGGTAATTATTTTTATGGCTCCGTGTGAGGTTTATGGTGGCGGCTCGGCGCATTCGGAGGTGCTGCCACCTCCCATTTTGGGGTAATTAATGCTCCCCGTGCCCGTGGGCGGGATGTGCCAGGGTCAGGGGCTGTGATGGGCACTGGGCTGGTGCCAGGAAAAAGCTCAGAGGTCTGGTGGTGCCAGTGGGCTGCCTGCACTGCTCTGCCTGCACCCTCGTCCCTCAGTGCTGTCACCTCCAGACTTGTTCCTTTCTCCTCCTGTTGTCCAAACCCTCCCTTGGCAAAGCCGAGCGTTCCTCTTGGCAAAGAGCTCGTTGCTCCAAAGAAAATGAAGGGATATAAACATCTTGAAAGGTGATGAATTCTCGTAGCCTTTCTCTAGTGAATTTTGCTTCTGTAAATCTCTCCCTCTCTCTTTGTGTCTGCTAATTGGTCTTAGCATTAATTAATCTGATTTCATTATATTCTCTTTAATTTGTCAAGATATCATTTCTTTCTTGGGCAAAGAAACGCTTTAGAGGGTTGTCACAATTGGAATAATTCCCCCCCCTTTAAAATTACCACATAAGTCATTATCAATTAAGCTAATTTGCATACACATTAGAGTAATCATTTTAGCTTAGCCAAATTTGTGAAAATTTACATAGTATATTGACCTTCCACACTTTCCCTTAAACACATAAAGTGCAAGAGGGACTCGCACAGGCCTCAGTGAAGTGGGGTTTATTTTGCAGGGCCCTCGTGCTCAGAGAGGCCTAATTAGACCAAGGAATTTTTTCTTCCAGCCATAATTGCAAAACAAATAGGTTCTTCAGCAGTTTCTTCCCTTTCCCTTGGCTGAGGGGATGCTGCCAGAGGTTCCCAGCGGGGCCTGCTCTGCTGAGCACTCCTGTGGGCACGTTTGTGTGTCCCATGGCTCCTCACTGGGGGCAAAGAGGAGCCCGAGAAGGAGCTGGGACCCCCAGGCCCAGCAGGGCCAGGCTGTGACCTCCAAGCACAGCTGGGTGAATTCCCACCCCTGCTTTGCCCATGAGGTGCAAAGCAGCAGAAAAATCCTCCTCTGGCCTTGGAAGTGAGCAGCCCTCTTCCCCCACCAGCACACATTTTGGCCTTGAGTGGTTTTAACGGCAGCCTTCATGGTTTGATGGAGGATTTTACACTAATGCAAGGCATTACCTAGTTAATTTGGCCAGAATAGAGTGTAATTTTGCACGGTCAAAGTCATTGCTGCTTGAGCTAAAACTTCCATTACTGCGCCCTGCCCACCCCGCGGGGGGAGATGAGCGGAGCTTTGTTAAGGGGGTCCTGGGAGCCCTCCTGGGGCTGGGGACAGCAGGGCACAGCAGCTGGGGTGTGACCAGTGCCTGTCCCACATCCCGGGGCAGGGGGAGGGCTGTGGGGTCGCTCCTGCCCGGGTCCCGTCAGGGACAGCGCTGTCCGAGTGACACCGGGCGCTGAAAAGGAGAGGACACCGAATTTGGCTCCTCTGCTGCTGAGAAACCAACGCTGGGCTGGGCTGGGCTGTGCCTCGGGGGTGTCAGCTCCCAGGGGTTTGCAGGAGCAGATTCTGGTCCTGCCAGGCCGAGATAAATCCCCTTATTGTGCCCTCTCTTTGGGTTTGCGGATCTCCCAAACTCCCTCCTGCCATCCTGCAAGCTGCAGTGTGCTCAGCCCTCTTCAATCCACTGGATCCCCCGAGCTGGGCTGGCTCTGGCAGAACTGCCCAGCTGCTCTCAAAGCCCAGCCCATCTCCCCGCTGCCCGGAGTGAGCCTTTATCCTTTTCCCCAGGGCATTCCTGGAAGGGAAGGGTGATATTGGCCCTTTGGAGCGGCCACAAAGGCGCTGGGGAGGGCTGTGAAGAGCTGCTGGGGATAATCCATTTTCCAAGTGTTCACATATCACAGGACATGTAATTGGGAGTTGTGTTGAGGGGGGAAGCAAAACAAAGCACTGCAGCTGTTTGGAACATCCTGTGAGTGCAATCCTGCCTGGGACCTCCTCTTCCAGCATCACGGTGTTCCTCAGGCCACGTCACTGTGACCTCCCAACGATGCAGACATTAATTTTGACTAAGTATTTGTGATTCCATTTGCTGTATAATGAATCCCGGGGAAGGATCCAGCTCAGTTTGGGGGCTCATTAACCACCAGATCAGATCATGATCCCTTTTCCTTCCCCAATTTCCAGCATCTCCCTTTAAAGATCTGCTCTGCCTGGCTGAAGCAGAGGCAAGGCGTGCGTGCTCGGCCCCGCAGGGCTCAGCAGTGCTCATGCTGCTGGAAAATCTGCCCTAGCCTTGCCCGAGGTTGGGATGGGAGCGGGAGGACTTGAGGCAAGAGCACGGCGAGCTGGATTCCCTGCTCGTGTCCCAGGCACCGGCCAAATGTCCCCTCACCAGAGCCACCTCTGCTGTCCCCGGTGCTGGGGCTGAGTCAGCAGAGCCCCGAGCCCTGGCTGCAGCACAGTCACCAAAACATCAGCGAAGCCACGGCAGGGCGGGAGAGGCTGGCGACTCACTCCAGCCCCAGGCAACTGTCGCACACCTTGTACAAACCTAGGAGGTTCCTCGGTAAAAAATGCATCCCCCAGCGCATAAATATAAATAAATAAACACTGGCCAGGGCTGAAATCAGCCCGGCTCTGCCCTGTGTCCATTGTGATGCTTCTGTTTGAGGTGAGGGATGCTCCGTGGAGGCTGGGGGCACGCAGCTGCCTGTGAGTGCGCGAGGGAAGGGCAGACGCGAGAAAACACCTATTTCTGCTTGGAAAAATCTGGCCACAGGCTGTGATTAGACTTCAAGACACATCTAGCACCAAACCAAGCCTGTATGACACCTCCAAATGAGGTCTGGCAGCCCCCGCCCCATGGGGGTCACACCTCGCTGGGAGGAATCGATTTGGGGGAAGGCAGCGGTACCCGAATCTCCGTGTGGAGGTGATGGAGGGCTGGGTTTGGGCTGGGTGTGAGGGCAGTGGGCACTCAGGCAGGGGGACAGAGCATTCCCAGCCCCTCTGGTCGCACAGCAGTTCCATCCTGCCAGGACCCACAGCCAGGACCTGCCTAATTACAGCGAGAGAGAGCAGAGGTGTCTGTCGGGCTGTCAGGAGGATGAGCTCGCCCTGAGTCAGAGGCACAGAAACTGCAGGAGAAAGGGAACAGTCTTGATCAGAGGGGCAGGCTCTTCAGAGGTTCTCCCGAGGACTCAGTTTCCCCCGGGGCTATGCAGAGCCTGGGTGGCAGCAGGGTGCTCATCAGCCTGCTGTGCCCCCGGGCACTGTCGGTCACTGGCACCACCAGGCCCTGCTTCCTCCTCCCCAGCATCTTCCCCAGGCCAGCCCTGGCTTTGCTCGCCCCTCCCTGTGGCGTGTGAGGGGTGAAATGTGTTCATTGCCTGGGCCCAGCCTTGCCCTGCTGCTCTTTGCATCTTCATCGCTTTATTGTCAATAATAATTACAGGATGATGATTTTTGGCAGCAATGCAAACCCTTCACCGATGCAAAGGGTGGGATTTTTCCATCTGGAAGAATGCAGGAGCCGTCCACCCACCTGTGTTGTGTTTCTTGTGCCTGGTTAAAGATCATTAGAGCCTTTGTTAGCAGAGCTGACTGACAAGGGGAGTAGATTAATATTAGAACACCCTGTCAAAAGTGGTGAAAAAGCTGGATTGATTTTACTGGGAGTTTCGGCAGAGCTGTGTGTGGAGCCCTTGGGTGGTTACACCGTGCTGAGCAATCTCCTGGATTTGCAAGTCCCTCTGGGAGCAGGCAGTTTTGCTGTTTTTTACAGACACACCACTGCTCTGCCTCCCTCGGAGCCCAGCACCCGAAATCTCGGTGCCAGGGCTGTGCCCGGGGCTGCTGGGGTGCCCACAGTGCCCTGCCCGAGTGCTCCTCAGGCCTGATTGCTCTCAGTTACCACCACTGCAGCAGGCAGCAGGGCAGGGCACACGGGCAGGTCCGTGCCAAGCAGCCAGGGAGGGTCAGGGCCCGTGGCTCACGAGTCCCCTTCCTCCTGGCCACCATCATTCCCCTGCCCCACTGCCGGGCTCAGCCTGGCCTGGCTGGGACCCTCCCTAACCCGGATCGTCTGCATCCTTCCCCTTGCACTGTCACTTGCTTCGCTTCTTCTCTGCACAACAGGAATTCCTGCCCTCGCCCCCCATCCCCTGCTCCCACTAATGCTCTTCACTTTCAAATGCTAATAATCCACAGCACTAAAAGGCTCAGAAGTGGTGCTAGATTGTTTGATCTTTGCCCTGTGATCTACTTTCATCTTCCAGCTTTCAAATGTTACTTTGGGTTTACTTTGCCCCATTAAGGCTCTCTGGATACACAGGCAGCCACTCCGGCTGGGTTTTGGCAGCAGATCCACCCAAACTCTGATGGAGATGAGCAAAGTTAAACTTCGGGACGTTGCCTTTTCCTGGCAGTTCTTCACCCACCGTGGCAAACACAGGCAGGGTTGGAATTGATGCTTCCAGAGATGCTGCCTGGCTGCCCAGGAGCAGGGGACGTGGTCTGACCCTCTGGGGACTGGTGCCACCCCCCTCTGCCTCCCCCCAGCTGCAGGGCCCAAACGGCAGCAACTGTTTAATATTTAAACCCAAGCAGTTTAATATTTAAACCCAAGCAGCCCAGGCAAAGCTGCTTTTCTTCTTTTTATTTATTCTTTTAATTAAATGCCAATTAGAAAGGAAGAGAGAGAGGAAAAAAAAGGCATTAAACACTTAAATACACACTACACCCAGGTTGCTCGAAGTTGCTACGAGCTAATTAGCTACTTAAGTGATCATTTGAAATTCCATATCAAACAATTCATAATCTGCTCCAAAACTGCAAGGAAAACTAGCAAGGAAAATCACAGAACCACAGAATCACATGATGGTTTAGGTCGGGAGAGACCTTAAAGATCATCTCATTCCAACAAATCTGCCACAGGCAGGGGCACCTTCCAGTATCCCAGGCTGCTCCAAGCCCTGTGCAGGTGGCTTGTGCCAGCCTTGGCTCCCTTCAGAGCCTGGCAAACAGCAGCACCAGCTTGGACACTGTACCCTGCATGGTCCAAAGAGCCAGGAAGCCCCAATATCCCCATTTGCAGGTGGTTTTCAGGTCCATCAGCTCCACCGGGGGATGGCTGCCTGGTTTATGCTGCTGCTGCTGCTGGAGAAGCTGCTCTGGGGGGCTGGCAGCCCCTCACCTGGGCAGAGCTGCCATGAGGAGGGCAGAGCTGAAGCTCAGCCGGGGTCATGCCCCTTGCAGGCCAGAGCTGGGCTCTGCCCTCAGTCAATAAATGTGCTGAGGGGTTTTTGGGAAGTCACTTTGCCCTCGCCTGGCTGTGGGAGGGGGACTGGGCAGAGCAGGGGGTGCCAGGAGCTGGGATGGAACAGGGGCACCGGGAGCGGGGGCAGAGCTCGGGGCACGGGAGCCGGCGCAGCGTGGGGAGCTATTTATTAGTATTTGCATGTGCACTAATAAGAAAACATCATTCCAGGCTTCAGCCCTCATTTGCCTGCCAGCAAACAGCAGAGCAGCTCGAGCGGGAGCGGCGGAGGGGGAGCGTGTTGTAAATGCGCCGGGGAGATTTCAAAGGCACTTTAAAGCGGGAATGTGGTCTGGGGAAGAGGCTGTTTTCAATGCAGATTTGTTTTTGTTTGAATTAGTTGATGCTTATTTTAAGCTCCTGTGGCACACTGTCATCTCTGGATTGCTTGTTTTCCTGTGCCAAAGTCAACCTTAATTTCTCCCCTCCTTTCAAGAGGGAGCCGTGATTTTCCCTCTGCTGCACTGAGCATCAGATGGGCAGGACAGAGCCGGGCTCTCTAAGCGATGCTGACAGGATTACCTACTGATTGCCGGAGTAAAACCCTGCATTCCAACTACGGCTGGGGCAGATGGCGCAGGAAAGCACTGGAAACTCGTCTCTAATTCCTAGTGAAGGACAAACCTCGCAGGGACCGGAGATTCACTGTGGATAAGCTGGAAAACTTCTGCTGCTTTTCTAAAGCTCATCTGGCAATCCTGTGCAGCCGGAGCTGGGCAGCACTTCCCGGGCTTGGAAAACCCTCGCATTTGTTCCTGGCCCCGTGTGGCCCAGGGGGCAACTGAGGGGGCACTCCAGCGTGCTTTTCTTTGGGAAAAAGTGAACGTTTGGCTCGGCTTTGCAGGAAAGGGAACGGGAGCACCGGCACAGCCTGGGCTGGGCTCCGGGGATGTGCTGCCGACAGGAGGATGAGGAGGGTGAGAGTTTTCTTCTCTGAGAGCATCTTCTGCCGCCCTGGCAGCTGTGGCACGGCCAGGGCAGAGGGTGCTGTGCCCAACCCAGTGCCCCCTGAGGTTCGAGGTCTGTGCTGGGGACACATGCAGAGGTGTCACCCGGGATCACCGTGGCCACACACCAGCGAGGGGTTTGTCCTGAGGATGGAGCAAAGGCAGAGTCCCCCCCAGAGTCAATGGTGGTGATGGCACTGCCTTCAGCCAGACCCCAGGACACGCAGGATCAAATATTAACTAATTAGCTAATTAGTTTCTTCTTAGCAGCTAGTGGCCAGGAACTTCACGGGCCCCTGTGGCCCTGGCAGGCAGGTTGGGTGGGTGCTGGGGGAGCTGAAGGAGGGCACAGAGCCGGTGCCCCCAGGAGCACCCACCCACTGCCCAGTTTGTGACACCTCCGTGGACGTGGTTTTGTCCTTGGCACCACTTCCTTTGAAGACGGGCACCTCATAAATTATTAAAGGCAAGAAGTAAAGCTCTTGACCTTTCCTTGAGCTTGCCCCCAGCCGCTCTCCTCCTGTGGATGCCTCAGCCTGCTGTGCCTCCCAGCTCAGCCGTGCCAGGGCCGGGAGCTGTGGCTAACCCTCCTTTGCAGTTTAACAGGATTTCTGCAGCCTACACGGCGCAGGCCAGGGCTGCTCCTCACCTGCTGCTGTAATCTGCGCCGCTAAGCCTCCAGCTCTGTGCAGAAAGCTTAACTTCGCTGTGCTTATTTGCCTTCTCTCTTCCCCTGCATCCCGCTGCCATATTTCAGGGAGGAAAAGTTAATCTGCTTCCCCTCTGGCTCCAGACAAAGGCATTTGGAAGGAGATACAAACTGCTGATGGATTGCTGTCTCTGAGCCTCAGCTGGGACAGGGCCACTTAAGGAGTCCCCAGCAGAGGGGAGAAGGTCACTTGCACAAAATGCTGAGGCCTCACACGCTGGGTTTCAGCATTTCCAGGTGCTGCTGTGGATTAACAGAAAATAACTGGAGAGTGGGACGTGGCTCATGCAGTGACACCGATGGGGCTGGGGTGGCTCCTGAACTCCTGAGCCTCCATCCCACACCTGCAGCAAACACACCCCAGAGCACCCCTGGAAGGGCATGGCCGTGCTCAGTGTCCCAGGAGCAGGCTGGAGGCTCTGCAGGGCTCCATCGGCTCTGACTCAGGAGATAAATGTCCAACTTCAGCTGGAGGAATGCTCTGGTGAAAGTGCAAAATTAGAGCTGTTGGCTTTGGAGCTCCCTGCAAACGCTTCCACACAGAACCCGGAATGACCGAGATTAGATGGAATTAATATGTGCGTTTTTCCATAAAGATTTCCAGCACAAGCATTTCATAAAAATGCAAATCTCAGCTGAGATTTATAATTAGGAGGGATATGTGCGGAGCTAACAAATGATCAGCACAGCCCAGCTCTCCATGGATAATTGCTCGGGGCCAGCGCGGGGTCCCACGGCAGCCTCGGAGCCTCGCGGGGAGCGCGGCTTCTCCCGGGAAAGCAGCCAGAGCTCCACGGGAAAGAGGGATGTGCAGGGATTAGTGAAGTGCCCAGACCGTCCTCTGCCCCTTCCTGAGGAGGAGGAGGAGGAGGAGGAGAAGGAGGAGGAGAGGACTGGCTTCTCACAGACCGCTTGTCCTGAGCAGAGCAGTGATCCCAGCGCCGCCGTACGCTGCTCCTTCTCTGGGCTGTGGATGTTCCTGTGGATGTGGGAACAGGCCCCGCTGTGCTGGGAGCTGCAGTCTGCCATGAGCAGCAGAGAGCTGTGGCAGTCCAAGATGTGGCAGTCCTGTTCCCCCTGGAACAATCCCTTTGGAAGAGATGAGCTGGCACACATTGACTTTCACAACGTTTCCATTTCAGGACCATCCCTAAATCCCAGACCCTGGATGCTGAGCCAAAGCCCTGCCAAGGTTTTGGGGAGGCAGCGAGGCAGGAAGGGGCAGGAGCTGATGGAGGAGGGCTGCTCCCCCAGGCACTGCTCCACACCTCACTGCAAGGCTTCATTTCCTTTCCCTCTCTGCCATTCCTACTGGAGGCCAGGAGGAGACCCTGGTGGAATATTAACTCCACGGTGGCCAAGTGATTATTTATTACAATCATTGCTTTCAGGTCCTTTGGCTCCTCTCTGTTAATTAGGCTGCAGGGTGTAATAAAGGTGATGGAAAGCTGAGGGAGCTGGAGCTGCTCGGGGAGGGCACGGAGGAGCTGCCACATCCAGCCTTGGCACTGGGCAGGAGGGCAGAGGGGCTGAACTGCTCATCCTGGATCCAGAGCCAAACCCACTGCCCCGTGCCCTGCTGTTCTGGCATCCCAGGGCAACCCCAGGGCACCCCCAGGGCTCGCTGCCTGCAGGATGGAGGATGCTGAGCACATCCCAGGGATGGGTGGGTGGAAGCTGGGCCTGAGGCAGAGCTGTCCTGCTCCTGCCCTGCACAAATATCAGGAAGGGAAGTTGAAAGGAGCTTGTTTAAATGACATTTGGATCCCCTGCCCCAGGGACTCGTGCTGAAGCGGGGTGTGAATAGAGTGGCTGAGAGCTGAGAGCAGCTCTGCTCCAACAGTTATTGAAAATTTAAACCCACAAATGAAACAGATTCTCTTTGATGATGATGGAGTCCATGGCCCAGGTCCCCCAGCACCTCTCGCTCCGTGCAGGGGCTCCTTGGACACTGATGGCAGCTGAAATGTTGCTGTTCACTGCAGCTCTCCCCTCCAGCCAGCTCAGATGGATTCTTTGGGTCCCAGCTGGGTGCTGAGCAAGGCACCCCCCTCTGTCCCTGGGATTTTTCCAGCCTGTGGGAGAGGTGAGAGATGAGTCTTCAAATAAAGGAAAAAAATCAGCACCATTAACCCTCCCTGTGGGCAGCCAGAGCAGGCTCTGGACCCACTTTGGCCAGGAGGAATTCTCTGTGGACACCTTTCCCTACAGAACCAGGGGATTCATTAAATAAATAGGCTGATGAAATGTGTCTTTTTCCCTCCAGAGCTCCTGGATTTGCTGCAAAAAGCCAAACGCCACCGAGCGCTTCCTTAACCTCCATCACTCCCCTTCCAGCTGCCCACACACAATATTTTTGGGTTATCAGGGTCATCTTTGGCAAAAACATGTCAGTCCTTTGTTCTGTCCCTGCTGTTTTAATGAGTACTTGGGGCTATTTAAAGAAACCTGACAGCTTCTAGACCTGAACCTGTGCTGTGAGGTCGCTGTGCAGCATAAATTCAGCAGCTCATCCTCCTCCTCTTCTTCCTCCTCCTCCTCCAGCTCGGTGACACTCACCTGCACGGCCAGAGGTGGCTGCACTGACTGATTCCAGCAGTAAAGGCAGGGTGGGAGCAGGGCTCCACTCCCTGGATCCTTCCCAGGGCATTGAGCAGGCTGGGAGTTTGGGAAAAGAGATTAAAAAGGATTTGGGTCTCGGTCCAGGTCTCTGATGCAGCGCAGGGCAAAAGGGAGAGAGGCAGAAAGAACACCAGAGAAAAGCTATTTTATTTCAGTGCAAAAGTATCCACTTTAAATACCCTTTTTATTACATTATCTGCATAGTAATACTAATAATAGATCTTGTTGGCAGTTCTAATGAGGCTGGAGAGTATAAAGTTTCCAATAAAGTTAATTGTTGCCTTTAATACTCTCATACATTTATACGTGGTAAATCTTTAAAGAAAAAGCACTCGTTTCTTTTCCATTAACCACTCAGGAGTGGCCCAGCCTCTGGGGGCCAAAGGCTCATGTGCTGCTGGGTCAGGGACTGCCAAAACAGCAGAGTTATCACCCAGAAAAGCTCTGTCCAGGAGTGGAGTGGGAGCAGGCAGGAGCAGAGGGGATTTTCCTTCCCTGAGGCTGACTCCTGCCTGGGATTCCTGCCGAGGAGAGTTTGTTTGCCCTGTGAGAGTCTCCGGGGACTGACAGCAGCAGCTAATCCTTTCACTGAGAGCTCTGTTAGGCATTAGCTTGGAAAAACAACCAGCAGCCACGGTAAAAAACGAAACAGGACCTTTCCAGCAGGAAAAGAAGCACCAGGAGCTGGCCTGCAATGGAGCGTTCCCTGGATGCTGGGAACATCCCCGGGCGCTCCAGCTGCTGGGGCTGGGGCTCGGAGGGGCTGAGCCCCTCCCGGCCCCTCCCTGGCTCGCCCTTCCCGCAGGATTCCGGGGGGAATTCACGGGGGAGGCTGCGCTGCCGCTCCTAACAGGTGGTTGGATAATTAAGCGTGCTTTATGCACTGTTTTGCTCGGTGTAATTGCAGACTCCGTATAAATAATTCACATGGAATTATTTTACCGAGGACATCGCCCGCCTCCTCATAATTTGCTTAACTGGCATGGGCTCTTCCATCAGCAGCGGTGATTTGCTCCAGGACCGCCGTCCCTCGCAGCCTGCCTCGGGGCAGATCGCTGTCAGTGGAGTGAAGGGGTGCAGGTTGTTTGTCCCCTCTGCACTGGGGGGTGCGAGGCTGCTGGACGGGGGCAGCCAGCAGAAAGGGGCATTGCTGATAACAATTAATTATTGAACAAAGCAGCAGTGATGGATGGCAGGGGAGCCCCTCGCGGGCTCAGGAGGGACCCTTGGGCTGCTTTGGAGCCCTGGTGCTCTGTTCCCATCAGCCTGTCCGTGTCCCACAGCTCGGGGCAGGCTCAGGCTCTGTCTGGCCAGCGCAGGAGGTGATTCAGGGCTGATGTTCTCCTGTTCAGGCACAGCTGAGTGAGAACACGGGGACCAGACCCATCCTGCCACTGGCTGTGGCACCTCAGAGGGGTGCAGCTGCCCCCAGAGCCAGAGCTCACCCCTTCCATCCCAGGAGCTGAAATCACTCCATGAACATTAATTAAGAAGAGGCCTCACAGCCACCCTGGGCAGCAGATCCTGTGATTATCCCCATTTCACCATCCAGAAGCTCCAGCTTGGAGTTAATCAGCGACCTCTCCAAGGTCACGCAGCGTGTTAGTGACAGAGACGGATTCAGAGCCCAGGAGGGGGCTTTAAAAAACATCTCCTTATCTTTATTTTTTATTGCATTTAAAAATAAACCACGCTTATTAAATATCATAATACCCGTAATAGATTTTAAACTTGAACCGCTTCCAGAGATGCTAAATGATAAATACAGCTATTATCAGAGGGAGCACTCAGAGAAATTGATAGCCAGCATTTGTTTAATGAGTGTGTGTGTACACATGTGTGGGGAGGGGAGCAGCTCCGGGTGCAATCCCAGACAGGGTGGTTCTTATGTAACAGGGAGCTGCCAGCTCGGGCTGCTGAGAACGTCCCAGCACATCCTGGGGACTCAAATCTGGTTTTTAAAGATTGCTTGGCACCCACACCAGAGGATGCCACAGTGCTGTGGCTGCAGGACGGGGCAGATTGGCACAAGAGCAGGGCCAGGAGGATCCCGGCTGCCTTTGGGATGCGCCCTGGGAAACTTCAGGGCAACTTTAGGGTGTGGCAGTGCCCCCGGGGGTGCGGGTCCCCTCCGGGTGGCAGAGGCAGCGCTGCTGCTGTCACCAGAAAGGCCACGGGAGTGCCAGGAAATGCCCGTTTAGGGGAGATGGCTCCGGTGCCCTTTGGTTTAATTGCACGGAGCAGTCGCCAGGGCTGCCGGGAGGGAAGCAGTGACACCTTTGAAGGGCTGTCAGGGCTGGACTCTGCGCCTGCCCAGGTCTCACACGGCGTGTTCCCCGTGCCACTGCCACCAGCACCAGCCCTGCTGCCCCCCGGGTACCAGCCCCAGCTGGTGCAGGTGCTGCCAGGGCAGCTGTGCCAAGGTTTCCAGGGGTGACTGATGGCTTTTGGGGTGAGGCTTTGGGGTGTTGTTTGTTTTTCCTCGGCAGTGCAGGAGCCTTTGTGCAAATGCCAGAGCTGCAGGGCACAGGGCAGAGCCAACACTCCATGGATATCACCTCGGGGTGCAGGGGGTGTCAGGCAAACAATGGGCTCCCTCTCCCTCAGCTTGAAGCCATTCCCTGGCCTGGCTCCCCAGGCCTCTCTCCCACTGCCTTGCAGTCTCCCTTCAGGTACTGGAAGGCCAGAATTGCTGGGCCTCAGGACCTCTTTTGCGTGCAGGAACAATCAGAAAAGTTCTGGTTTTCAGTCCAACCTGTTGCTCCTTTGGCTGAGCTGAACAACACCCCCAGCTCTGAGTGTGCTTCAAGAGAGTCTCTGCCCCGGGGTGCCCCCTCCTCCAGCCACCCCTGTGATGTCCTGGCACTGATGCTTCCTCTCTGTTCTCTCTTAATCTCATCTCCTCCAAAACTGCTTTGCCTTTACTTTTCCAGGCTCTAAATATCCATTTGCATCCCTCTGTAATGCCCTGTCTCAGCTGCTGAGCACTTATGGTGCAGGAATTAATGTCTCTGAGAGCTGTGACAGCAGCAGGGGTGGTGGGAGGTGGGAGGCTGCTGCAGCTGCTCTCCTGGGGCTCCCTGCCTTTGTCAGGGGCTCCTGGTGCTGCAGGGTGACAAGAGCTCTGTGCCCATGGCAAAGCCAGCCCTCCCCTGCTCAGGAGCAGTTCTCTCTCAGGTGACTCCTGCTCCTGGCAGATGGGCAGCAGGGATGGGCAAGTGGTTTCACAATCTGCACCTCCCACCAGCAGCACGGCTCCAGCAGGGACACGGCGCTGGTGGCAGCAGGAGCAGCTCCGTGCAGGCTCTGCAGTGGCTCCCCTGTCCACCCTCGACCCTGCCCCTGCTTTATTTATTTATGTTTGAGCAGAAGCATAATACAAATAAAGCACGGCCATAAAAATGTCAGGGAAAGTTCAAACCTATTCATTACCCATTTCACTCCGATTAAAATTTCCATCAAGGCTGCTTGGTTTTGACTTGAGTTGCTTTCCTTTTAATGAGCTTGATCTAGAAAGTAAAAGATGCTAATTCATCCTTACATCTCTATCATCTCCTGGCTTTTGCTATATAAAGCATCAAGGTCGCATTCTGGGGAAATGTCTTTTTACCAAAGGTGCCATAATAATAATGAAGCAGCAATTTGTTTCAGCAAACTGCCTACAGTAATGAAGCTTAATTATAACCGTGTTATTAATACTGCTGCTTAAGGTAATTCACTTCTGAGCGGGGCGCAGAACAGTAAACTATAATTTAAACAAGAATCGAGACCTAATTTAAATCATCAGATCTGCTGTGGAAAAGGCAAACAGAGCTGGAGCTCTCCCTCTGCTGCCTCCATCACCACCCGCTCCCCTGGCAGGGCTGCAGGAGCACAGAGAGCAGCCAGGAGCAGCTGCCGGCTCTTCCTGACCTCCAACGTGCCTGTAAAACACAGAAAATTCCACGTGCCCTGCAAGGAAGGGGGTGATGGACGTGCTCGGCTCTCCGTGCTCCCAGAGCTGTTCCCTGCCTGGCAGGAGCACCCCCTCCAATGCCCAGCCTCTCGGGAAACCCAGGAAACGCCGCTCTTGGAATTATATTTTTATGTCTTTCTTCCACTCTGTGATTTTAGGGCATGTGCCTGGAGGCTCGGGGTCCTCTCAAACTCCCAGTGCTTCCCATCGTGCTGCTGTCCCCTCCTGCCTGTCCCCAGCTCTGTTTTCCAGGCTGAGCATCTCCACCCAGGCCTGTCCCTCTCCTGTGCCTCCTGCTCCCTCCCTGCCAGAGGCACGCAGCCTTCTCTGAACTTCTCCACTCTTGGATGCTCTTTCCCTTCTTTCCAGGCCCCTGCTCCCCCTTCCTCCATAACAAGCTGCCTTCCCGCACAGCTGCGAGCCCTGACATCCTCCTTCCCCGAATCCCTCATTATTTCTGCCTCCTCCCTGCACTCTCACCTCGCAGCCTCCTCCCTCCAGCATCTCCCCGCCGCACCCCTCGCACGGCTACCCCGGCTCCGTGAAGCCAAATGACACGAGATGATGGCTCTGCTGTGCCAGTAATAGCGTTCGCTAGCCGGCAAATGGAGTGAGGAGCTGCGGCAGCCCCGCTCGCCCTCGCCATCCCTCCGCAGGGCTCGCTGTCATTCCCCGAGCCCAGCGTGTGGGATGCCTTCCTCCCCGGAACGCGTGGGCGGCCCGGGTCGCGGGGGATATTATCCCCGTTCCCGGGCTCTGCCAGGTGTGGCTGTGCTCAACAGGCTGCCAGGGAGGAGGAGGAGGGGTGCGGGAGAAGTAAATAGGTGGAATGTTTCTTCTTGGGAAGGGGAAAAAAGCCTCCATCACTGTTCCACTTGACTGCAGCCTCCCGCAGGCTGTTTCATCTCATATTATCTAAGCTCCAAGGGGGTGTCCAATTTGAGGAACAATAACTATAAAGTCATTTTCGGTCCCCCGCTGCGGCGCAGCACATGATAGCCTGTGTAAAGCAGCAAACAGCCTCGCTGGCCGCGCCGCCGAGCCGGGCTGGGGCCGAGCGCNNNGCAAGGGCACGGCTGGACCCGCCGGCTCCTGCGGCGCCTTCGGGAAGGTCACCGGGGCCCCGCACGGAGCCGATGTGCAGCCGCTGCCCCGCAGCTTCCCTGCGTTCCCCGCATTTTCCTCCCGATTTCCCCCCCAGCTGCCGAGGTCACGGCGCTGCCATGAGCCCGGTCAAGCTGATCCTGCCTGCGGAGCTGGATCGAGAGCAGGAAATGGGAGGAAATGCGGCAGTTTAGTGTCCTGGCCTCAGCGAGGGCTCCCTGCTCTGCCCCGCCCCGGGAGGGCTGTGGGGGAGGAGGGCTGGGGTCCCGGGGTGCCGGGGCGGCTGGGGGGCAATGCTGGGAGAGCCGGGGGCTGCCTGGCCACGGGGATGCAGCTCTGCTCCAGCTGCTGGATGGACCAAGGATCCACCCCCTGGCAGAGGGGTTGCTGCTGGAAACACGGGATGAGGAGTTGGGTTTCCTTTGCAGCTGGAAGAGGGTCCCAGGCCAGGAGCCAGGGGGGCTTGGGAGCCTCGAGCTGCCTGGAATTGCTCCCCAGCCCAGCAGTTGCAGGATGAGGCATCCACGAGCCCCCTCCCTCCAAAGGTGGATTGAGATGAGTATCAGGAGAGCAAATAATAGTGGATACACCTGGTACATGGGATTTGGAACAAATCCTTCTGCAGGCACACTCTTGCTAGGGCTGCTTAAAGAATAAATGGAGTCAAAACGAGGAACTCCATGACAATTGATATGGATGTTCCACACAATTCAATACTGGGGGAGAAGGATGAACCTATTACAGTAATTAACTTGTTGCACATCAAAGCAAATGTGCTAAAGCAGCTTTTCTATGCAGCAGTTCTATTCCGTGGAGGAAGAACCAGTAAAATAGGGGGGATAAAGTGTGCCCTTCCTGCTGTCACTATCCTCTAGTTTCAAGGATCTCTCCCGAGGGATTTTAAACCTGTGACTGGCTGCAAATCCCTCCTTGGGCCCACTGGGACTCCCCTGAAAGCCCCCACGGCTGCAGGGAAGGTGGTGGACAGAGCATCCTCATCTCTTCAGAGCAGCCTAGTCAGGCTGGATCTAATTTAAGACAGAGTTTGAGAAGGGGAGAAATAGTAGGTGCCAGGGACTTTGGGAAGAGCAGAAGTTTTAATTGGGTTTTATCTATTAGTTAATCAGGAAGTATTTCGGTGACAATTAGGTCACAGCCTCTGGCATATCTGTGAAGCAGCCATCCATCATTAGCCCTACCTGGGCTTGCAAAGTGGTATTTATGAGTTTCCAACTGGTGAAAAAGCCCTTCTAAGAAATTAAGGTGAAAAGCACACTCCTGACCGTGGGGGGAGGGCTGTCAGCGGTGATCGATGGCTGCGAGCGGGGAAGAGCAGCTGTTTATGGGGTCCGGCAAGGCTGCAGAGCCTCTGTGTGCCGGCAGCAGCTGGTCCTGGGGCGAGCTGGGCTGGCTTTGTCCTGCGGGGCTGTCCCGGGGCGAGTGATGCCGCACCCTCCGCCCTGTGCGACATCCCACGGGAGGGGCCTGGCATCTGGCGTGGCACAGGGCTGGAACGTGGTGGCACAGGCTGTTCCCCGTGCCCGGGAGCCGGCTGAGCCCGGCAGGCTGCTCTGACCCTGCTGCTGCAGGGGGGAGCTGCGTTCCCCGGGCTGCTGTGCGCGCACCTTGCTCTAAATCAGAGGCTTTTGCACGGCTCTGCCCGGACGCGCTGAAGTCCTTGAAACTCAGGCGGCTGTCGCTGCTGTCATTGAGGAGGGGGGTGACCCTGCTGTCCCCTCGGAGCTGCGGCTCAGAGGGACAGGAGAAGCCATCCCTGGTGGGTCTGTGCAGGACACAGGGACAGCAGGGAAGCAGTGGCCATGTGAATGAGCCCGGTTCTTTTTCCTGATGTGATTCTGATGGAAGAAATGTTAATTGGGCATCTTATAAACAATTTGTTCTCGTCCTCCCAGCTCTCCAAGGAGCAGCAGAGGGATGAGGCCGGGAGGGAGCGAGGAGCAGCCGTGAGCCCAACCCCACGGGATGGAGCCGTGGGTCTCCAGGTCTCCTTGGAGGCAGGAAACCCGCAAGGGAAGGACAGCCAGAGCCGGAGCTGAATCACCGAGAAGAGGAGGGGATAATCACATGGAAATTGCAGGTGAGATGAGGCCGGCTTGGCTTTCGGCAGCCCTGGGATGAGCTCAGGCACACGAGGTTCTCCTCACTAAAACAAACACTCGGCTGCCGAGGCCAGGCAGGCAGGAGCCCTTCTCTTTTAATTATCTGCGGTGGAGGCTGTTCAGCTGCGAGTGAATCGAGCTGCCGGGCACGCTGGGTACATCCCTCCTCCAGGTTAAGTGGTAATTACACCTAATTAGGAGCAAATAAATATTTTATATGCTTTGGACTACTGCAAGTGACCAGCAGAAGCCTCTAAGTGGTGGAGAACTCCTCACCAGCTGCAGGTCCTTGCTGCAGCCGTCCCGCAGGGTCCCCTCAAAGGACAGCACGGCTCTTGTCGCTAATGCCTGTAAATCCTGGCACACCCCTGGAATTCCTGTTGCAGCCTCTCTGTGTCCCGGGGATTCCCGTGCCTCCTCTGCTGGCCCTTCGCGGCGTCCTGGCAGGGAGGAGGGCTCAGCACCGCAGCTTTGCCTTGATTACGTTGTGTTCTGCAATAAACAGCAGCGAGTGTTCATTATTATTTAAACACCCCGTGCTTCCCGAGCCTTATTTGGGCGGCGTTTTTCCACAGCATATGTTGGAATTTACAGTAAGTGCAGCCGCTCTACAGTCAACATTTGGTTTCTCTCACCCACAGACTGCAGTGCTAATTAGGGGAGGTTTCCCCTCGTTATCCCGGGGAGGTCAAGCGCTGCAATTTGCATTTTGCAGAGATGCGGGAGCAGCGGTGGCGGAGCTCATCCGGCCGCAACGAGGCACAGAGATCCCGGCATGGGGCACAGCGGGCTCAGGAGCTGGGGCTGGCCACGCTCTCCCAAAGGATGCCACACCTTGAGAAGGAAGAAGGGGAAAGAGTGGGAGGCTTCATCTTGGCTGGAGAGATCACAGAGCCACAAAATCATTCAGGTTGTACGAGACCTCATCGGGTCCAAGCTCTGACTGAGCACCAGCATCTCCACTAAATCTGAGACACTGGAGATGTTGCTCCCGAGCTGTCTCAGCCCCCCTGCACGTTTCCCTTCCTCCGAAGGGAAATGTCAGACTTGACTGCAAAGCTTTTCACCCACACCAGCCCAGGAAGGGCTGGCAGGGCTGCTGTGGCTGCCCTTCATCCTCTGCCCTCTGGCATTATCCTGCATTAAGCTCCCCGGGAATTCCAGGCTGGCCTGGGAGCAGGGTAAATACGGGCACTGGAGCCTGTCCTGCTGTGTTTGCACAGCCCATGGTGCACAGCATCCAGGCACGGGCTTGGAGACTGCAGAATCAAATGGATCCTCCTCCCACCTCCGAGGGACACACAGCTCCCCATCCCTGCTCTCCCTGGCTGCTCCAGCAGTTCCACCTCTCTCTGTGAGCACCCACAGCCAAAGGAAGGCTCCTCCTGGGCAGGGTCAGCCCTGTTCCTTGCTCCAGACGAGCTCTCGAGCTGCTCTCAAGCTCTATTTTGGTATTTCCATATTAATTCCAAGGAGAAGGGCTCAAAAGTTCAGAATGGGAGAGAGGGATCTTTGATGTAGGAGGCTCTTGTCTCTGAAAAAAGCTTTATATTATTATGTAAAACATAAAGGGCATTCGTTAGGAAACCATGCTGCTTAATTTAGGAACCCTGTCTTCTCTGGCTCTTCCCCCTCCTTTGTTTAATGAGCGAGGGGGAGGCAGCATTGCTTGAGAAATGAACTCTTCACTCCCAGGCTCAAAGTGGGGGACATGTCGTGGAAGCAGAGGTGACACCACGGCCTGGACTGGCCCTGAGCAGCTGGGGACACCTCGAGCAGCAGCGAAGGTGGTGAGGGGGGGCTGGAACCCATGGGTGCCCATCTGCCCCAGCCCTGGGAGAGGGGGGCGATGCCTGCTGAGCATCCTGTGTGCACCCCCCACCCTGCCAGGCCACCAGGGACCCCTGAGCTGCACTCCAGAGCTGCTCCCCTGCCAGGCCCTCCCTCCCCAGCCCTGCTGGCGCTGCTGCCAAAGGCGTAATGAGAAAAGTACACCTTCCCCCCAAAATCAATAGGGACACCTGGGGGGTCACCTAATTGGAGGCTGCTCAGCGAGCGCCGGCACAGCCGGAGCCCAACCGCAGCACTTGAGGCTGGCTGGGAGATCATAAATCACATTCTGAGCCCACAGAGCCTCCCCTGCGCCGCCGTGCTCCATCGATCGCTGCGCTCTGGGCACGAGAGCGGCGGGAGCTGAGCTGAGCCCAGCCTGGCTGAGCCTAGCCTGGCTGAGCTGAGCTGTGCTGGGCAGGTGCTGCTCCAGGCCCCCAGCATTTGTCCCCAGTTGTTTTCCTTAGTGAGGATACACTTTGCTTTTCCAGAAGGGAAATTCAGGGTTTGCCGCTTCCTTTGTTTGTTCTGGTGCTGGCTTTGGAAACACTCCAGGGATGGTGGTGAAACAAAAGCTCATCAGCTGGTGGTGCTTGGCTTTGCCTGGCCACCGTGGCTCTGTGCAGGTGGGGGAGTCACTCTCCTCATCCTGCCTGTGCCCTGCTGGGACACAGCAGCCACTGCCACAGCCTGCACTGGCTCTGCATCCCCAGAACCCCAACCCTCCTTCTGGGGCTCGGCCTGGATTCCAGACAGGGCTCAAAAGCCCCATCCAACAGGGAAAAGCTGTTCCAAATGAAGGAACATTCCAGTCTGAAGGAAGGAGCCCTCCTGCCCCAGGGTGGCTGCCTGGCTGGGCCGGGCTCTCCAGCCATCCCTGGGTTCATAAATCCAAGCCCAAGTGATTTAGGAATGGCTTTGCCACCCTGCAAACTCCCAGTCACTGCATCGCCTGCCCGAGGGGAGCACTCCCAGCTGTGGAGGGGGAAAGGGAGCAGGGGCTGATGCACACGTGCTGCTGTGTCCTCAAAACAACACCCAGAACTTGCTGGCGAGCCTGTGTGCTCCCCCAGATGCACCCAGAAGGATTGCTCAGAGAGGAGCAGCAATAATCATCACAACCCAAAGACAAAAAAAAAAAGGAAAAAAAAAAAAGGAAAAAAAAATCAAAGGCTAATCCTAAAAACTCTGCTTTAATCTTTGTGCTTCCAGATGTCGTCTCCCTTTCATCTAGGACTTTGCTGTTCACTACAGTTACAGAAACCACAAGACTGAAAGAGGGGAGGAAAAAAAGAAGAGATTAAATTAATGAGCAGGTAAGCAGGTTTATCATTTTGTCTGATCCTTCCTTCCTTCCTGCTAATTTCTCTGAGCCAATTTGGGAGGCAGAGCCTGATGGTAACTTTGCCACAGACTGTTGTATCCCCTTTCTTCCTTACATCATTTATCCCAATGATGATAATGTCTGATTTGTGGAGCTGCTTCGAGGGCCAGTGCAGCGGGGGGGTGTTGGCAGAGAAAAACATTTGCCTGCATCAAGATAATGAAATGGGTACTTTGGGCTTCTGGTAGCTCTGTCTGGGCTGTGCTGTAATTAGGCTGTAACGAGCAAGGGCACAAACACTGGAAATGTGGAAAGGGGGTGGAGAGGAGCACCAGAGTGCCCAGGTGCTGAGCCCATGCTGGATCTCCCGATCTTCTAAACGCTGAAGGTGCCCACAGCCCTTCCCAGCTGCCCAGCACAGTACCAGGGAGCAGGGTGGGCTGCCAAGGGCCCTGGCACCGTGGGCACATGGGGCTGCAGTGTCCCCTCGGGGTCACCCCTGGGCAGGGAGGCCACGCCGATGCCACTGGGAAGAGCAGGCTGGCACATCCAGCATCCCAGGCTCCTCAGTCCAGTGGGTGAGTAGCCAAATGCCAGGCCATCAATCAAGCCTCAGTGGAAGCTTTTTCTGCCCAGGGCTGGGCTACTGCCAGGCCGTGAGGAGCGGCCACCCCGCCTGGCCACGAGCACGGCAGGAAATGAGCCCTGGGGGCTCCGAGGTGACCTGGCTGTGGCCACTCTCCACGATCAGTGGGGATGGGGCAGTGGATGTCCAGCAGTGGGGCCTGCCTGGCCAGCTGATAGAGCTTTAGCTCGTTAGTTATGAGCTGAAACAGGAAACGAGCTGGCGTGCGGATGGCTCACGGCTTTCGGCCTTCCTGCACCAGGGCAACGGCTTAAATGAATTGTCCTGGGGCCCTCGTCACCCTGTGGGTCAGCAGCCAGGCCTGGGCAGTGGTCATCCAGCCTGGCTAATGTCCCTGCTGTCCCTCCCTCCCCTCTCCCTGCCTGTCCTTGCTCGGCTGCTGCCAGGGAGGAAGATGAACGCTCGCTCAGCAGAGCATTTACCAGGAGGCCACTCCACCACCAGACAGGTGGGTTCATAAATCCTCCAGCCCCTTCCAGACCAGAGCAGATTACTGCCTGCCCTCGATGAGTTCTGCTCAGAATTGAATTACAGGCTCTGCATAAGACCCTGTGGGGACAGGTCCTGCTCAGGGAGCCTCCTGCATCCTCCCACACCATGGACGGGCTTCTCCCCTGCTCTGGCACCATCCCCCTGAGCCCTGCAGCCCCTGGCAGAGGCAGGAGGAGAGACTCCAGCCTGCTGATCCTGGCTGTGGGCACAGGCAGTGCTGGGGGATCTCTGAGAGCCACCCTGTGCTTGGATGCACTGCTCAGGACCACCTCCTCTTCCTCTCCTGAACTTCTCTCCCTAATGATGTTTGCTCCAAAGCTGTTTTCCCCTTGGTTCTTTCCTGCTTGGTTCTTTCCTCCTTCCAATCCAATTAGTGCTTTGTTGGTGGTTCCTTGAATGTCACTGATGGTGTCCATGTGCCCCTGGCTTTGAGGTCAGTCCCTCAGCCCCGTCAGGCACTGTCTGACCCATCCCTCTGTTTCATCTTCTCTTGCTGGTGCTGCCTGGGCTGCTCTGAAGTGCTGGAGCTGACTCCAAAGTAGAAAGCTTTTCAATTAAGAAACTTTTATTTTTTCAGGACTCATTAAAAGAGAGAGAGAAAGAGAGAGGGTTGTTTTTTTTCCTTCTTTGTGGTAATTATTATTAATGGCCTTTCTTTTTAGCAGAGGTTTGTTACCCCGGCGCAGGAGGGGAACACTGGCAGGCTCTGGCACAGGGGGGTGTAACTGGAAGTGACGGGGAACGATGTCTCCTACATTATTTCATTAGCAGGAGAACACATCTGAGGGAATGCACGATTCCCAGCTGCCAGCAGCTCCGTTGTCATGCATTGCTGCAGGGCTGGGCAGAGGAGGAAGCTGAGAGCCAGGCACTGAAAATCCTGGCCATGCCTCCATCTCCCACATCTCCTCCTTACCTCTGGAAACAGCAATCCTCCACTTCCAGAGAGCCTTTAGTCCCCATGCAGCCCTGCCAGCACACCCAGCCAAGCTCCCAGGACCTGAAGCTGACCCTGCCCCACAGAAGCCGTGGCCCAGCCCCTCCCTCCATCCTCGGTGGGGCCTCCCCCTTTCCCTGCACATCAGAGCATCCGTGCAGGCTCAGCACCGCGCCTGACCCACTTTTGTATCCAGAGCAGCCCTGCTGCTGGAGAGCTCGTAATGCTGCAGTAATCCCGGGTGATCAAAGGCTCCCACATCCACCCCCAGGTGCAGCAAACACCGGCAGGGCCCGGCAGAGGGGAGCTCTGGGCAGGGAACGCCCCAGTGCGTCCTCGCCGCGCTCCCCGGAGCTGCCGGAGCAGAAAGCAGAAAATGGGACACGTCTCTGGGAGCCCAGCTCTGCGCCTCGGCCTCGCTGGGAAACCCAGGCTGAGCAGGATGACAGCTCGTGCCAAACGTGGGCACTGCTCTGCTCCTGGAAAGGAGGGGCTGGCTGAGGTGCTGAGGGCCAGTGGTCACTCTTTGGGGACAAGGGGCTCGAGGCTCCTGGGGAGGAAGGAGCTGCCTCGTGCTCTCACGGTGCTTCCTTGTGGTGACCCCGTGGTTTTCTTCTGCTTTGGATAAACCCCGTTTTCCGAGCCAAATCTGCAAAATGAGACTGCACTTAAAGAAATTAAACCCCTCCTGTGCCCCGTGCTGCCAGAGCATTAACAGCAGTGACAGTGCCGTGGCTCTTTGGTGGCTACAACTGCAGAATGCAGGGATTGACCCCCACCCACAAATGGGCATCCCCTGCCCACCCCGGGCTCTGGCTCTCCTCATCTGGGGAATCCTGGTCCAAGCTCTCTGCAAAGGCAGGTGGCATCAGCTGCCTCAGGATGGCTTTGCCACAAGTGACAGCAGAGAACTGCTTTATTATTCTACTTTTATGATCTTTTTAATGAAAGCTGAGGCTCTGGAGAAGGATGGCAAGGCCTTTCCCTGACCCCACCAAACTCTCTCGTTGCCCTTCAGGGATGGGCAAACACCCAGAGATAAACACTTGGCTAATGGGCACGGCTGCACATCATAAACATCACCTCCTGCTCGCACTAATTGTCCTCCTTGTCACTGCTCCTTGCACGGTGACAAACCATTTGGGTTTAATGGAGATCGGCTTCCCCTGTCACTCCTAAGCCATCCCTCAGCCAGGATGAGTCACAGGGAGAGGCCCAGGCGTGCAGGGGAGCAGCCCTTGACAGAGACTTCCCCGCTCCCTCCCCACCTGTGTCATCCATAACAGCCAGGCCAGAACAATTTTTCCCCCAGGCATATTTTTCCAGCCAAAGCCACTTTGTTTCCTGGAGTAGGAGCAATATTTATCCTTCCCTGTGCTGTGAGATCAAGCGAGCGCTTGATAGAATTAAAAGGCAACTCATTTAAAAGCAATGCAAGAGCAGCAGTTGGATTACCTGGGAAACTCATGGCTGTGGGGTCATTTTCCGGTAATAGTTTGCTGTGGACTTAAAATATGACCTTGTGTTACTTCTGGCAGAGCAGAACCTGGCCAGACTCACAGGGTTCAGGAGATGGATGGGTGCCCACACGGTCCCAGAGTCAGGAGTCTTGTTTGCAGGGCTCTTGAAAGGAAGTATAAAGAAAAAAATCGAATCCCAAGTGCTCAGCTGAAGATAAGGAAAAAAAAATCCCCAACCTGTTACAAACTTCAGAGCTCTGGAAGAGGAGAAGCCGAGCAGACGTGTGGCAGTGAGAGCAGCAGAAAGGAAAGCACTGACCTCTGGCCCTGGCAATAGCGAGGATTTCTTTAGATATAAAGAAGAAAGAAAGACTGTGATTGCTGGTAATGTGCTGTGAAAGAAACATTTCTTCTCAGCCTCCAACCTGCCAATTGAAGCGTGAGCTGAGGAGCAGGACAGGCACTGGGAGGCTCTGAGCTGCTGCTGCTGGCCCAGCACCGGGGCCTCGCTGGCACTGCATCCCACCAGGACAGCTCCAGAATTCCAGGAACAGCTCCAGAGCAGCCAGCACCCCCCTGGCACAGCCCTGGAGACACAGAATTTGTCACCTGCGTTCCCCACCCTGGGACAAGCGTGCTGGTCTGGCAGGACACAGTGGTTGTCACATCAGAGACTTTGTTCTCCCTTGGAAAACAAAAAAAAGCACCAAGATTTACCTGGAAGGTTTGTCAGGAAGGAAATCAAACCAGCTCCTAACAAACCCCTCTTCAGAAATTATCTCACTGAGTTAATGATGTAAGAAGACTGCAAGATCCAGCTGGGTGAAAAAAATCCTCCAGCTGAGATTCTCTAACAGCTTCCCGTGGTGAGGAAGTTATTAAAAATCCTGCCCTGGAGAAGGGCCCCCTCTCCATGTTACCAACTCCCATCGCCCAGGTGAGGATTCAGAGACTTTCTGAGGTGTTTTCAGTAAAGAAAACTGATTTATAAAATAATAGTAAAAACAGCCTTAACTTGGCTGCTCTGCAGTCTTTCCCTAGTCCCCATTTTTTCAGCTGAAGCTGCAGTGAAATGAAAGAGTCATTTCCCATTTTTCACCAGTGGGTTTTGTGTTGGGGTTCCTTTGAGATACCTGCTCTCCAAAATATATGGTATTACAGAAGAAAAAGAAGGAAAAAAGACAAGGAAAGGTGGCATTTGGCCTCTTCAAGAATACCAGGGAGGACCAGAAGAAACCAGCTGAGCTTGTGGGGGTGCTGGATGGCTGCAGGAGCAGTGCAGGACTGGCCACCAAGGGAGGGCAAAGAGCCTCCAAGGCTGAAGACCCTTTTCCCTCAGCGCTGGGGTATGGGGTTATGCTCCCCAAGACCCCTCCAGCCCTCCTTGTCCTGCAGGCAGGCATGGGAACCATCTCTTCCCACAGCACAGCCACCCCTGCTGTGGCTCCATCTCCTTGGAAAAGCCACCACGTTCTCCCACGGTGCCAATGTGCAAACCAGACCTCACCCACAGCCAGAGCAGCCAGAGGCTGTGGCCTGAAGGGGCACCTGGGCTGTGCAGGGGGGTGGCAGGGCCCACAGACACGGATTTTCCCCGAAAAGCCATGTCATTTCCCTAAAGCTTGCAGGCTGCAAGGGTGCTGGTGGCTGCTGCTCATCGCTGCTAGAGCATCCCAGCGAAGCTGTGGGGCTGTAAATCCCTGCCTGCTGAGCACCCAGGACACGCAGATCGGACAGAACTTTACTCCAGAGAGCCAATTAGTGCAAATCTGGCCTGGTAATTACTGTGTGATCAGATGCTGCTGTCTCAGGGCAGATAAGGCTCCGGAAGCCATCTCTGAAGGCAATAGCAGTGGTTATGATGGCCTCACCTCCATTCCCGAAGCCTCTAGGAGGTGCAGCCTCAGGCAGGGAGCAGGGAAGAGCTGTGGCTGTCCCTGTGGAGCGTGGGTGCCACTCACCAGCTTCCCTCTGCCCTGGCCTCCAGCAGAGCTGGACATCTCCTGCTTGGCTGACAGAGTCCATCCCCTTCTCCTGCTGCAGGCACATTCCAGCGGGCAGGATTTATCTGCTGGGGGGTTTGCAGTGTCCCCGGAGAGAGCCAAAGGTGCTGGAGGAGCACGGGGGATGCTCAGAGCCCAGGAGGAGGGAGGCAGCCAGAGCTGGGGAGGTTCTGAGCCTCTTGGTGCTGCCTTTGTCCTGCCCACGGGGACGCTGTGAGTGCTCCAGTCATGTCTGTGGCTGTGCTTCCCTTGGTGAGGAGGGAAGGGACCCGAGCAGATTTGATTGTGGAGGAGAAAAGAGGATTTTGGCACAGGATGGAGTGCTGGGTGGGACTGTCAGCCACGTCAAACGGGATCCACTTCCCTGAATAGGAGGGAAAATGGGGTCAGGCACTCGCACACGTGTTCAGGCTGCTCATGTCAGTGCAGCTGATGCCTCTGAGAGCAGCACAGCACCCCTCTGCTGAACCTCAGAGGGGTTTGCAAACTGTCCCAGACTGCTCCCCGCGTTCCAGCCCCCAGCAGAGGGATGAGATCATCCTTCCCACGTTATGAAACCTGAGGCTGAGGCTCGCTGGGGTGAGTCTGGACTCATTCTGAGGAGGCCAGGGGATATTTGGATATAACTGGCTGGAGTCATCGTTATGAAACCAGGAGCCATATAACACCAGGAACAGAGCAGTAAAGGATCCTAAACCTCCCTGACAGTTCTGGTGGTTAATGTCTGCCTGTAGCTTAATTACACCATCAATTCCCTTAAATAGCACAGTAACAACCTGGAATTTAATGAATACATAGAAAAGAATAAATTGGACTCACAGTGTAACTGATATTCCTTTATGGAATCAGAGGAAACTGAAACACAGGTTCAGTTTCTTTTTAGTGAAAGTAGAGAAAGAAATAAATTACAATTAAAGGTTTGGGCTGTTGCAGCAGCGGCTCCAAACCTGTGGTGCCTTGGGGTGGCCCTGCCCAGAGGCTGTGACACCCCAGGCAGGGCATGGACAAAAGCAGAGGCTCCCAGAAAGGGGCAAAGCCAGGCAGACCTGTGTGCCACCCCTTGCCTCAGCTCGCCCAGCACGGAGCTGACTGTGCCAGCACTGCCAGGGTGGTCCTGATGCTCTGCATCCCCTCACAGGGTACAGGCACAACCCTTCCTTCCCTTGTCTTTCTTAACTCCACGTTTCGGTGGAAGTGTTTGCTTTTTTTGCTTAAATAACCACACGCTGTTTGCTCTCGAGGTGTTGAAGCACCCGGACAAATTTCCCCTGTGTTGACGAGGAGCAAACAGTCCAGCAGAGCAAACGATGTTTGCACAGGAAATCCAGAGGTGTTTCGGTGCGTTCGGAGCTGCGGCTTCATGGAGAGGGAACGGCGGCACTGCTGGCTCTGTGTCACGGTGAACCCGACTGGAACCAGCCCAGGACGGCCGCGTCCTCCTCTTCCTCTCGCCACGGGCACCCCGAGCCGGCGGCCGCTCCCATTTCCAGGCTGCTCTCAGCGCTGGGCAGCGGCAGAGCAGCGGCCCCCGGGCTCCCAGGCTCCAGCCCAGCCTCCCTGAGCATCAGCCAAGCTCCGGATCACGCCGAGGGGAGCAGGGCAGAGGCACCGGCCGTGCCCCGCTCCCCGCCCGGCTCCGCGCATCCCCGCGGTCCCGGTTCCCGGCCGGGGCTCACGGCCACCCCCCGCCCCTGCCCTCGCCACAAGCCGCTCCGGGCTCCTCCTTGGCAGATGAGGCTGGATTTTCCTCTCTAAACCCAGCTGCGCGCCGTGTTTGCTGCACAAATGGATGTGCCGCTCCGCAGCCTCTCCGGGCCGGGGGCAGCCCGGGGCTGCGGGCACCGGGCGGGGTTGAGGCTCCCCCCCCCCCNTGGCATGAGCTGCGGGCGGGGGGCGGCGTGGGCAGCAGCCTCCCCCGTGCCTGCTTTGCGGGTATAATATCCCTCTTTCCGCGCCTGTGGCGAGGCGGGGATGCGGCGCGGCGGCGGTGACCGATGCGAGGGGCTGATTGCCTGTATGGCGATGCTGAAAGGGGTCGCGACTCCCTAAGTGCTCGTCAGGATGAAGGATGACAGCCTCAGACAGCGAGACACTTCCCTCCTCTCCCGCAGCTAATGAGTGCTCTGGCGGCCAGGGCTGCCGCTGCTTTTAGTTTACTTCCCCTTTGTTATTTCTCTCCCTGCTTATTTGTTTAATTAATTTATTTGTTTTAGGTTTCTCCCTCCTTTCTGCCCCCGACCCCCCTCCATCCTTTCCCTGCTTTCCCTCTGGCTTCTGCAGCTATTTGTGCTGGATCCCGAGCAGTTATCGCTCTGAAAATTTAATTAGGCATCTGGATGGAACCTGAAAGCCGAGCCCGAGCTGGAATTGGGTCCCCCTGGCCCCCGCAGCTCTCTCCTAAGGCCACTTTGCGGAGAGCAGGGGGACACAGGAGCCCCCAGGGGGACACGGGAGCCCTCCCAGCCCCCGGCCCCCAGCAGCAAATATCTCTTGTTCCCAGGGGAGGAACCGGGATGAGATGGAAGCGCGTTTGTCACACAGAGCCTCTCCCCGGCTGCTTCTGCCCGGAACCAGGGCCGGAATCGGCTGGAGCGAAGGGGATCCTGATTACTCTGCTGACAGCAGCCAGCAGCTCAGCAGCCAGCATCCATGGAGATTCCAGGCACAGGATGGAGAGGGGGGAGTGCCGGTGTCTGCTCGGCCCTGCAGAGGAGGGGGCTCGGGCCTGCAGAGGAGGGGGCTCGGCCCTGCAGAGGAGAGGGCTCGGTGATGCAGAGGGGGCTCAGTGCTGCAAAAGAGGGGGCTCGGTGATGCAGAGGGGGCTCGGTGATGTAGAGGAGGAGGCTTG
>WBNO01011734.1:255976-310015 GCA_013400575.1 Peucedramus taeniatus
TTTTTTTTTTTTTTTTTTTTTTAAAGGATCGCTTAGACACAGGGACTCCAGAGTGAATAAACTGGGATTTATGTCCCCGTCAGTCGGATCCTTAAACTTCCTAAGTGCTTAAAACATACACATTTTAACTTGAAAAATTACCAGGTTTGTCTAAAGGAAAATTTCAGCATAAAACAGGAAACTCATTTGAAGGGAGAAATTCTCCAATGAAGCGAACCCAGGCAGTCATAAAAAAGTTAAACCAGGCATAAAGGGAAATGTCAGATGTGTGGGAGAGCCAGATGTCTCTCTATTTTTTCTCTTTTTTTTATATTTTTATAACCTAGATCAGATTATAGGAGAATATATGAATGTATCTCACAGGGAGGGGGATGCGGCGAGAGGAGGAGGATTTCGTTCCCAGCCTGTAACTTGCTGTAACGTGGAGCACTCTACAAAGAAAAACATTTTTTTATTTCTAAATAAAGCACTTTAGAGTGACACATTTATTGCTGGCGAAGAATTACTCAAATAAGAGACATTGTCAGCTATTTATTTTAAAAGCTTTTTTTTTTTTTTTTTTTGATTTTCGGGAAAAAAAAAAGATAAAAACCCCTTTCCATTCTTCACAATATTCCCTTAAAAGCTTTAAAATAAAGTGGGTTTTTTGCTCCTGGGTTGCCGTTTTGGTGTCTCCAGGGCTCTGCAGCACAGGGGAGCCTGCAGGGAGCTGGAGTGTGGCATTCCCACTGGGAAGGCCGGGATGTGCTGGGGGCTGCCCATACAAACTCTGCTCCTGCCCCAGCTGCCACCGCGGGCATTTCCAGGGAGGGACAGAAATGGGAATCTGGAGCTCTCCCGGGTGGGAATGCAGCAATCTGTTCCTAATGCAGGAGCTGCCAGGGCTCTGCCACAGGAAAGGCTCCCGTGGGTTTACCCAGAGCAGTCCCCAGAGCCTGCTCCCCTGTCCTGCCTCGGGAGCTCCGGGAGGGGAAGGGGAGATGCTCCTTTCCTGGGAACATGGCAGGAAAGGCTCCCGTGGGTTTATCCCAAGCCTGCTCCCCTGTCCTGGCTTGGGAGCTCCAGGAGTGGAACAGGAGATGCTCCTTTCATGGGAACATGGCAGGAAAGACTCCCGTGGGTTTATCCCCAGAGCCTGCTCCCCTGTCCTGCCTCAGGAGCTCTGGGAGGGGAAGGGGAGATGCTCCTTTCATGGGAATGTGGCAGGAAAGGCTCCCGTGGGTTTATCCCAAGCCTGCTCCCCTGTCCTGCCTCGGGAGCTCCGGGAGGGGAACATGAGATGCTCCTTTCCCGGGAACATGGCAGGGATGCCGTGGGGTGAGACAGTCCCTTTGGGTCCGTGCCGATGGTTTGGGGCTCAGTGTGGGGTGAGAGGTGCTGGGGTGTGGAGAGGCTCTGGGAGATGAGATCCCGTGTGTGGGCACGGCTGGGACAGGCTCTGGGTGCCAGCACGGCCAGACCACGGGGCAAACGCCAGCCTGGAACGTTTGGGAGCCGTGGTGCTCCCAGCAAGGCCGGGCAATGTGAAACACCTCATTACACAGCTCAGGCACCGAGCCCTGTCTGCAGCCAGGGCTTTTAGTGTCAGTCCCTGCAGGAGCAGCGCGGCATCACCGCGCCCGTCAAGGCTCCCCACTTAACCTCTCCACCGGCGCAGTTTCAGCGCCTTTCTCAGCCTGTGACATGTTTCTCCTCTCCCTCCCGGGGGAAAAAAGAGAAGGAAAATAGATCTTTCCATGGCAGGCTGCAGAGAATGTCCCTGGCTGCACACGGCAGGTCTGGCTGCACGGAAGGACATCCCTGGATCCTGGGCATGGCCAGAGCTGCTCTGGAGGGGGGCCAGGGCAGCCCCCTCTGTGTGATGGAACCCAGTGGGGGCTCAGGAGTCAGCCAGAGGGAAGGAGCCCGGACCAGGGGGAGATGCAGGAGGCCAAGGGATCCTTGCCTTGCCCTCCCCTCCCTGTCTGACTCCAAACCTGGAGTCAAACCTGTCTGACTCTTTCATTTGTCCGCACTGCTTTGGATTTGTTGTTTCATTAGCTTTTCATCTCAGATACTTTCTTTCCCCCATAGATTATTCTATTCCTCTTGCTTTCCCCCTTTTCGGTTCCTTTTGCTCTATAATTGGATCATTTGCAGTTTATAGGAAGGATGAGAAACAAAAGGTATTGACAACGTGAGCATTCAAAATTATATGTCAAGCTCAAAAAAAAGGAGATGAAAAGAAAATCTGGATCCTCTTTCTTTGCATTCTGATTTCTGAACCTGCAGAGCTCATTAGTTTCCTGTGATTGGGGTTTTTCTTTGTCTGTGGAAACCAGAAACCTACTTTTAAGAAGAGCTGTAGTCAGTTGACTCTGGTGATGAGAAACAGTGAAGTAAAAGCCCGTGCTAAGTGCTGAGCATTAAACTTCTCTCCTCTTCTCTTCTCTTCTCTTCTCTTCTCTTCTCTTCTCTTCTCTTCTCTTCTCTTCTCTTCTCTTTATCAGGCACAGTTTTACATCCAGGCCCAATGCCTTTTCCCACTGGCCCCTGAAAACCACAACCAGATATTCTCTGGAAGAAAACAAATGAAGTTTTTATTGTGGATCTCTTCTACTCACCAGCAACTCTCCACCAGCGTGGCACAACACAAACCCCTTATTCCCAGGGAAATGGGAAATAAACCCCAGCTGCAATTCCCAACTTCCAGCCTCACTTCCTGCTGCCACTTCTGCCAGGCTCCATCTGCAGAGCTGCTGGGGCTCCGAGGTTGGGGTGGAAGGCAGAGCTGGAGCACGGTGCTGGCTGCATTCGGGACGCCCTGCCAGCGCCTGACCAAGGCTCAGACCAATTACTGCTGGCGTGAGCCCAAGCCATCCATCTCAGCAAATTTCCCTCCAGGGGCCACCCCATTAGTAGCAAATAACTAATTATTGCTGTCAGCTTTAATAAAAAAACATTAGTTGAAAGATATTCCCCCCCCCTTCCCAACTTTCCATTGCTGTATAAATTACAGGAGACAAAACTAACTTCTAAATTGAGTAATTCCAGACATTTGTCAGACTCCAAGAAATGCTTTAATTAGCGTTGGTTAATAAAGTGTTTAGGTAATTAGGAGAACATTTGTCCTGCCTGTGCAGATTTTTTTCCTCTTGCTTACGACAACTCAAAAAAATTAATTGGAGTCCAGGCTTCAGGAATTACAAGGCTTTCTTTGGTGCTTTCTTGGTGAGACCGTTAATGATTCTAGGGGGAGTTGCCTCTAGTGATCAAGTCCTGGAATTTTTCCCTCCTCTTTCTGGCTGTTTTGTCTGACGTGGGGAGCAGGAGCTCTCGGGGGACGGATCAAACCCAGCCCCAGCAGCCGATTCCCCGCGGGGCGTCGGGCGGGACGCGCTCCGGGAGCGTCTCTGTCTGCAGCACACGCGGCCGTGCCAGCGACAGCGTCGTTCTGGCTCTGCTCCTGGGCCGAGACGCAGGAGCTGAGCTGAGCTGCCAGCCCACAGAGCTGTCACCCCGCCAGAAACCGGCACTGAAACCCCCGGCCCCCACCCTGCTGCTGCCGCTGACAGCTGCTGCCGTGGCGACAGTCCATGGCATGCCCGTGTCACCTCCATGGCACACCAGTGTCACCTCCATGGCTCACCCGTGTCACATCCATGGCACACCTGTGTCCCATCCATGGCATGGCCCGTGTCCCATCCATGACACAGCCTGTGTCCCATCCATGGCACAGTCCCTGTCCCATCCATGGCACACCCCGTGTCACATCCATGGCACACCCTGTGTCCCATCCATGGCACACCTTGTGTCCCATCCATGGCACAGCCCCTGTCCCATCCATGGCACAGCCTGTGTCACATCCATGGCACAGCCTGTGTCACCTCCATGGCACAACCCGTGTCCCCTCCATGGCATGGCCCGTGTCCCATCTATGGCACAGCCCCTGTACCATCCATGACACCCCCTGTGTCCCATCCATGGCACACCCGTGTCACCTCCATGGCATGGCCCGTGTCCTATCCATGGCACACCCTGTGTCCCATCCATGGCACAGCCTGTGTCACATCCATGGCACAGCCTGTGTCACCTCCATGGCACAGCCTGTGTCATATACATGGCACAGCCTGTGTCCCCTCCATGGCACACCCCGTGTCCCCTCCACGGCACAGCCCCTGTCCCATCCATGGCACACCCTGCATCCCCCCCATGGCACACCCTGTGCCCCATCCCTGGCACCCCCAGCATGCCGCCCATGGTGTTCAGGAGCCAGGGCAGCCTGGGCTGCTGGAGGAGCCAGCTGTTTGCCACCAGCAGGATTTGCAGCAGGCTGCAGGAATCGGGCCTGGCCGTGGCTATGAAAGGTCTGTGCTGGGAGCACCGGGGCTCAGGGCAGCTCTGAGTGCTGCAGGGAGGGCAGGAGCACTGAGGAAGGGTTATTTTTAGCAGTGTTAGATAACAGGGCTGCAGAGAGATGGCTTCTGGCAGACCTGCAGCAATTCCTCTCGATGAGACCACAGGGCAGCGAGGGAGCCCCGAGGTGAGCACAGAGTTGGGCATGGAGGTGAGGCTCTTTCCTGCTCACTGAGTCCACACTCCTCTTGAGGTTTCCACCTTGCACTTGTGCTGCAGGAAGCTCTTCTCTGCTCTTGAAACAGCTTCTCCTGCCTCTCTGTGCTCAGCGGGCTCTGGCACAGCTGCTGGAGCAGCCAGCTGAAACCAGCTCCACTTTTCGGGCTGTGCTTGGTGCAGAGCAAAGGCGCAGATGCTTGTGCTTCAGATGTTAAAAATTTAAGAACTAGTTAGTCTTGAAGATGTCCTCATGGAAAGGTCTTCGCGTTGTGAGTTTAAAAAATCCCATGTAGGTGTAGCTCACATCCTGCCAACCACTTCTGGTGGGAGCTGCATCCTGCTGTGGTCCCGGGGTCGTGTCCTCGCCAACTGCTTGGCATCAGTTCCTGCATCTCATCCAATCAATGCATTAAGTGACTCTGCAATTAATTTGCTCGTCTGGGTTACAGGAGTGTGGGAACAATGGGAAACATGCAATTTTCTGATCTGCTTTGGGCTCATTGCTGAGGGTTTGCCCCATGCCATGAATCCCTCAGGCTTTGCAGCCTCACAATCCTTAAGTTCGCTCTGCACAAGCCCTGGGCTCTCCTGTCTGTGCCTCTCTCTGTGGAGGAACTCCGTGCTCCTGGTGGCTCATTCCCTCTGGGGAGAGAAGGGCTTGGAGAGTCTGCTTGGCTCTGGGATGCCTGATGAGAATCCCAGCTCCAAGCTTTGGGTTTATGCACAACTCGGAGGATACAAAACTCTGCAGAGCCCTGGAAGGGAAGGGCAGGAATCAACTTCTGTCCCCTGAACTAGCTGGGCAACACAAAGGCTCCACAGGAGCCAAAGCCAGCACTTTGCCATCCTTTAACCCGTGGTGATGTGTCACTGATCAGCACATTGGTTCTAATAGCTCCCCAGGTAGATTTGGGAGAGCAACGAGTTGAACATAAAAAATCCCTTTATTATTGCCATTTTGCTTTTATATACCCATCAAGCTTTCATATTTAATCTCCTACATCACAATAGCTGATCATTTTTAACATTTGACATTGATAAAGTGCCCACTGCTATTATTCTGACATACTATAAAACATTACACCCATTTGCGATAGAAAAGGCAAAGAATCAATACTCAGCCCCATTTTCCAGAGCAGCAGTAAATCATGGGGAGACTAACAAATTGTTTTAAATATAAGCACCTTCAAGACCAATAAAGAACCCAACAGATCCCTGTCCATTGTCACAGCTGTCAAACATCTTTACTGCTAAAAGGACATTGGGGGGGTGGCCCAAAAGAGCTCAGCCCACACCCGGGTCCCCTGGGAGTCAGACTTGGGGGGCTCTTGTTGTGGGATGTGCTGTGAGTTCCTTTGGGCAGCTGGAGGGGTGTCAGGGCTGCCTCACAGCTCACCTCTGGCAAGGCTGCAGGGTACCAAACCCAGGAGCTAAACGAGGTTCAGGAGGTGAAGCTCCTGGCCCAGCGGAGAAAAGAAAATTGCAGCTCCCAGTTCTCCCCAGCCCACGGCAGGGCTGCGAGGTCAATCCTTCCTGGAGGCGGCACAGAAAACGTTCCCAGATCGCTTCTTTTGGTGAGCTGCTCGTGCTGGAGGGCAGCGACCTCGCCGTGGGCGAGGCCAGCCGTGTTTTCCCTGGCTGCTGCCCCTGGGGGTGGTGTCACCACGGTGTGTCCCTGGGCTGGGGACCCGGGGCACACCTGGGTGCTGGCAGCACGAGGCAGGGGAAGGCTGAGGCAGGCACTGCCTGACACATCTCCCGTCCCTGCTGGCACATCTGGCAGGCTGGCAGTCCTGGGGCTCACCCTGCATTGCTTCCAAGAGTCGTGTGTGTCCCTGTGTGACCTCCGCCCATCCATCTCCTCCCCGTGCTGGTACTTAGTCATGGAAAGGTAAAACGAAAGGAAAAAGTGAATAATTTTACATCTGAGGTGATCTAAACCTTGTGTGCATAGTTTAAAAATATCTCTGGCACATCTGCTGTCAAAGAGCTCCTAAATAACACGGTTTACCGGGGTTGGCTGATTTATAGGAAAGGGGCTCCCAGACCCCAAGGATGACATTTTAAACACATCTTCCTTTCATTTGTAAGGGATTAAATGAGCATGTTTTGACAAGATTGATCAGGTGGAGGTTCAGACGATTTCTCTTTGCGGCTCCAATCTATAGCTGGTAGAACTGAGAGAATATTCCTGTGTCTCATTACAATAATGCACGGCTGGCACCTCTGGAAATAAATGTTCAGGGAGTTCCCTGTGCCGAGGCCGCCCTGGAGAGGCGCTGGCAGCGTGGGGGGTGCAGACCCTCGGTGGTGTCCTGCCAAGGGAGGTTCATCCCCTCCACCACTGCACATTTATTTCACAGCAGCCCCTCAGCTCTGTGCTCCCAGAGCATCGCTGGGCCACGCCGTGCCACCAACAGCAGCTGGGAGCACAGGCAGGTTCCAATTCCTGCTTCTCCACAGGAGAGCGTTCCCTCCTCTTCCCTCCTCGGCTGGAATGCTCTCCTTGTTCTCAAGGAACTCCATCTCCAGGGGGCTGTGCCTGCTGCAGCTAGGGATGCCCAAAAGCCTGGTTTTGTCTTTCAGTCCTTCATTCTGCAAAATATTCCGAGAATTTGGGCACTGAGGCTTGATGGCAGGGGTGCCTTTGCCCCTGCAGGATGAGGGTTTTGGAGTTTATGCTCTTTGCTTCAAATTCACTGACTCTGTGACCACTGGCGTGGGCTGCCTGCCCTGCATAGCCTCAGGAAAAAATAAAGGAATCAAAACCATCTTTGAATCCAGGCCAATGTCTCCAAATCCTGAAGCCTTGGAAGATCCAAACCGGCTTGTTCTTGCCCCAGGAACACTCAAGCCTTGCAGAGCCTGGCAAAGAGGGGGCAGTAAATCACTGAGTGCTCCTTCTGGAGATGGGGATTTGCTGATCTGGCAGAGGCAAAGGCTCAGTGAGGAATCACCAGACCTTGGCAGGGCTGAGCTCCTGGTCCTTCCCACACAAGTTGTGTTTTCCCCCCTAGCTAAGTCACAGCCAATTGTGATGATGCCCTTAGGCCCTTGGCCAAATGGGAATGGGAAAGGACCTTCCCCCCACCCTGCTCTTGGCTTGGGGACATGATTTATGTCCTCCCTGCCTCCTTCCAGGCTCAGGAATCCCTTACCCTGGGATGGCAGGGGAGGGCAGCAGTCTGGGCACTGGCTGGCAATTTGCATCGCTGCATTATGCATGGGCAGAAAGCACAGGAGTAAAGCACGAGGAGCAGGAAATCACCGCGGTGTTTTTAATCTGAAAGGTGAGATCGAAGCGCTGTTTGTAGGCTGCCTTTAATGGCCCTCGATTGGCAATTAGTGTTATATTATCACATATCTTTAACAGAATATTGATGCTGTTGGCAGAGATATAATCCCAGTGTCAGGAGTAATTCCCCTCTTTGCAGCGTGCTGCTCTCATTTTGTGGGGAGCTGGGGGAGCTCGGCCCAGGCACCCTGATCAATCAGGATCAGCACTTACACCAGGCTGAGGGCAAGACAGGGATGCATATGCATGAGTATTAATGATTATTAATGATTATTAATTATTATTAATGATTATTAATGATTATTCATGATCTGCCTGGGGAGGGAGGTGCCGGCCTGCTCGACTCCTGCCAGCTGTGGGGTTGGACTCAGGGAGAGCCTCAGGGATCCAAGGTGCATCCCAGATCCCAGGGATCTTCCTAGGAGCCACAGCACAGCCAGGCAGAGCTCCTGGTTCATTATTCGCTTACCTTGGGTTGCCATTGGGAAGCAGGTGGAGCAAGAACAAACACCAAACAGCAGAAGTTCATCTCTACCCACAGCGCCATAATGAATGGGAAGTTAAACAAAAAATCAATGCAGATCTGTTAATTCTGGACACTTCTGGGTCTGCTCCAGGGCAGAGTCCATCCTGGTGGGATGCTGCAGTCAGATCTCCCCTTGGGCACGGGCACTCCCATGGCCTGGGGTGATATTCCCATGGCCTGGGGTGATATTTCCATGGCCTGGGATGTTATTCCTATGGCCTGGGGTGTTATTCCCATGACCTGAGGTGATATTTCCATGGCCTGGGATGTTATTCCCATGACCTGGGGTGATATTCCCATGGCCTGGGGTGATATTTCCATGGCCTGGAAAGTTATTCCCACAGAGCTGCGGAGCTGCACCTCCACAAGAGGCTTTTCCTCTGCTGGAGCCTTTTTTGCTCTGCAGGAAACCTTGAACTGCTCCTTCTCCCCAGAGCCACAGTCTCAGCAGGATCCCTGGGGGACCCCAGCCGTGCCCTGCTGGGGTGGTTCAGCAGTTCTGATGGATGTGGGAGCTGCCCCATCCCAGCAGGGCAATGGGAGCGTGTTCCTGGCACACCCTCATGCCAAATGTCAGTCGTGGGCAGTGACAGGGGCTGAGAGCCACAGAAGGAGCGAGGAGAGAGGAATTCCAGCACTAATCCAGACCTCGAGAGGAAGCTGGTGCCCCCTGAACAGGACCCTGCTGCAGAGCTGAGCCCAGCAGTGCTTCCTGGGGGAACTGGGATTCTCTGCAACCTCAGCACTTCTGGTTTTCACCAGGATGAAGGAATTTGATTGCTGCAGAATTGTACCGAGACAGCCATGCACAACATCCCACACTGGAGACTGATCCACGGATCCCCAAACCCTGTGAGCTCCTGGATTGGTAAAATGGCTTCTGGAGAGGACTGTGAGGACTGTGAGGACTGTGAGGACTGTGAGGACTGTGAGGACTTCTCTTTCCATGGAACCCAAAGTCCTTTACCCAGTTTTGGGCAGGCTGTCCCTTGTCCCCCCACTTCCCTCCACCAAGGGGAGCTGCAAACCCATCTCAGAAGGGAAGATGGTTCAAGCTTTGGGCTCAGGCTGGAGCTCCTGGTGTGGTGACAGCACCAGTGCCCTGAGGCCATCCCCGCAGCCGTGGCTGTGCTGCCTCTGTGCTCCAGCCCGACCCTGCCCTCGGACCCAGCACTGCTCCCTCCCTTGCACACAAACTCTGCTGTGAAGAGAAGCCGTGGATGCTCCTCCATCAGCCACGTGGGGCCACCTCCAGGATCCCCAAATCCACTGGAGCTTTGCCACTTCCATGTGTTTTCTCCCTGATTTATTTCTCCTTTCCCTTTCAGTGCCTGCAGCCTCAGCTGAGGCAAAGAGCTGAGGCTGTGCTGTGCTCCAGCCATGGGATTCACACCTCCTGCTCCTCTTCCTGCAGAAACCCTCTCCCTGAACTCCCTTGCCTCTGTTGCTTCCTGCAAGGCTTGGAGGTGCGTGGCCTCAGCTCCACGGATGTGAGAGGGAAAGCTGGTGAAAACACCCCCTGCCTGGGGTTCAGCAGGCTGGAGGGGCTCGTGCAGCAGCCCAAATCGTGGGGCACGAGCCATGGCACTGCATCCCACCCCAGCCACCCCAGCAGCACCCAGAGCTCCTGCAAAACTGCAGCTGTGCTCTCGAAACAAGTCCTGCAGATGGGATATGGTGGAATGGAGCCACTACCGGGAGATTTCAGCTACAAACCTGGATGTATTTAACTTTTAGCAAAACAGCACGACCTGAAATCTTTCCTTGGAAGGCACAAACGCGTCTGCAGCGAGGGCTCCCGGATGGTGACGGAGCAGCACATTAGCATAAATTTACTCGGGAACTGAACTGTCACAAGGCCAACCTTGAAAGCTATTTGGAGTATTTACAGCTTTTATGAAGCCCCCCGGGAGAGAATAATCTCAAAGTACTGCAGACACTGCTCAGAAGAACCGTGAAAAACATTCAATTTAGGAGCAGTTTTGCCTGCATCTCTGTTTTTTGTAAGCCCTCGCTCCCACCACCAGCTCTGTCCCCACCTGGGTCTCCTCTGCCAGAGCAGTGACTCACAGCAAGGTGATGAAGATGGCACAAGCAGAGAATTGGGCAGGGAAAAGGCAGCAGTGGGTGGAAGGCTTTGGGAAAGAAAGTGATGCCTTTGTGTCAATCTCTATTTGGAAATAAGAAACAGAGGGAGAAACATGGAATAAGATGAAGCAGCTGAATTGTCTCAAAGCAGCCTGCTTTTCCTGCTTTTCCTGCTTTTCCAGGAGGCATCAGTGGGTTTCTGAGTCTACCCAAACCCATGTATCTCCTGTTACCCCATCCTCAGGATCCCGTAACCATGTCAACCAGAAGAGAAGACACGGAAAGCCAGCAAAAAGAAAAAAAAAAAAAAAAAAAGAAAAGGAAAAATCAGCTTGAAAGCCACTGTGTTTTGGATTATGCAAGCACATGAGTACCTGATCTAACTCCCAAAATTACAGGGTTGCAGAGTGTTCTGTTTACAGTGGGATGTCACAGGCTGTAATGAGCTGCTGTGTCATTATGGGAGCAGATGCCAAACAGATCTCGGCGTGTTTATCGAAAGGCTCTCTCTTGCTGTAGAGCTGCACAGGGGTTTCAGGCTCCTGGCGAGTTCAGAGGACAGAGATAATGTTTGTCCCAGGGGTGTGGGTGTGTGCAAACACAGCCCAGGACACGGAGCTGCTCCCCTGGCACAGAGAGACAGGCACGGCTGGAACATCCATCCCATCCCATCCCATCCCATCCCATCCCATCCCATTCCCATCCCATCCCATCCCATCCCATCCATCCCATCCCATCCCATCCCATCCCAGTGATCCCATTGATCCCATCCCATCCCATCCCAGAGCTGCCTGCTTTGGCCATTGCATTTCAGCTGCACTGCCATCATCACTGTCATTCCCCTGCTATCCAGGACCACCTGGGAACAGCAGCAATCCCATCCCCGTGTGGCTCCACGTTGGGAGTGCATCCCTTGGGAAGGCAGCACAGAGCGGGACCCGCTGGTGGCTCAGCACTCCCAAGCTCTGGGAGGCTTAGGAAAACAGCAACGTCGTTCCCTGCATGGAACCACCTGAGAGGAACAACAAGCGGGGCTCCTCTTTGCAGGTGTTTGCCAAAAAAATCAGCGTGTGCATGAATAGAGAGAGAAATAAAAGGTTTCTCAGAGCTCGTCTTCGGGGCGCAGCAGCGTGAGCGCATGTTTTATTCAGCGAGGAGCAGCTGCACTACCTGGAGCAGAAATTCAGCTTGTTGAGGCCTAATCTAGGTAGATCACTGAAGCTTCAGAGAGTCTAAACAGCCAGAGAGCAGCAGATCTCGTTGTTATTGCAGGCAAGGTGCTTCTGCAGAGGGGGCTGGCCTCGGTCTCACCCAGCCTGACCCGGTGCCCCTCTCCCCCACAGGAATTCCCTGAGTGCTGGCAATCCTGTGGGGCAGCTCATGGCTCTGCCCTCCAGCCTGGCACCCCGACTGCCTCGGTGGCACTGAGCTGTTTGTGCAATCCCCCTTTCCATGTTACCCCCCTGAGCTGTGGGATGAGGGCAGGGCCCCCAGGATGCGCTGCTGGTCCAGCCCCCAGCCCAGCTGGGAGCCCAGGGCAGCACTCACAGCTCTGTGGCTGCCACTCCACACATCCCGGGCAAAGATTCCAGGGTGCAGCCTCTGCCTCTGCTGCTCGGGTCAGATGGATGAGGTCATGACATTCTTTCATTCCCTTCTCTTCTGTGTGCCGGGGTTTGGAAGATAAAGTTAGAAAAATTCCTCCTGTTCAGGGCAAAGGGCAAGACTCGCAAAGAGAAAAGCCTGTCTGTGTGGGGGTGGTGGGGAGGAAGGCCAGACTCAGGCTCGGTGTCCCCTGGCTGGCTGAGGGTCCTGATGAGGATGAGGAGGGCACCTGGATACTCGGGGATGCGGGAGGGCGCGTGGCACAGCACAGCCAGGTCCTATCCCTTGGCATGGACACGGGAGGTTAAATAATCCCCATGGCAAGGATTCAGGAAATGTTCTGGAGTCCCTTTCAGTAAGCAGGAGTAATCTGTGAGGATGAAGGAAGCAGAGGTCTGTGTGTGTGGAAAAGGAGAGAGGCGGGGGGGAAGGGGAGATTTTATTACTGAAATTTGCCAGAGAGGCTCTTTAATAACGTCATTCATCTTTCTGTCAAATACATCACATTAGTGTAGGGAAAAGGGACTTTGAGAAGATGAATTAAGACTTAAATACATTAAAATGACTTAAGGAATATTTAAATACAATACAATTTATTTTTGTGTAGGCTTGTTTCATGTCAAGCCGTGCTGTCTGAGGCTGTACAAAGCGTGTGCACGGCTGTGCATCAGCAATGCCACTTCCCATAGAAACAGGGCTCAAATCAGGCTTTTCTTTGGACCAGAGATAATGTGGATGCAATTAGCTGGCACAGAACTGCTGCTGGCATTGCACAGAGCAGCCAAATTCCCTGCAAATCCCCCACGGCCCCTCGGCAGCACGGGGATGCTCCGGGAGGGAAGTGCCGGCCCCGGCCCCGCTGCTTTCACATTCCAGCCCACAGGTGACCTTCACCTGAGCGCCTCCACCTGCGGCTGCATCCGGAGGCAGAGCAGGAACGGGGGTGGATTTTCCTCGCTGTGTGAGACACCACCCTCCTCCGCTGCGTTCTGCAAAGAGAAACAGCTCGGTTCAGCTGCTCTGTGGCCGTGATCCCGCAGGGCACCAGGTACAGCCCCAGGGTGGTGGCTGGAATGTCCCCAAGCATGCTCAGAAACTGAGCCCCCTCCTCCTGAAACAGCCCTTTGGCCCTGGCTCCCGGGGGATAGATCTGAGAAAAGAGGCAAGGAGGGGAAAAAATAGAAAGAAAACAGACAATTGCCTGGAGCTGCTTCTTGTTCTGCAACGCTGGGGCTAAAAATAGCTCGGCAGAGCCTTTCTGCCCGTGGGCGCTGTGCAGGAGCCGCCGCCTGCTCCCCCTCTCACAGGAGCCAGAGCAGGCCCCATGTCTGTCTTCTGGCAAGGGCTTCGGCTGACTTTTGGTCTGGTTTTGCTTCTCCACCCTGAGTGCTTCATCAGAGAGAAGCCACAGGAAAGCACTGAGGGTAATTCGGCTTCTTGGGAATGAGGAGTGGATGGGATGCTGAGGCGCAGACCCCAGAGAGTGCAGGATGCACCACAAAGATTGAACTTTCCCTGCCAGAGAGGGCTCCTTGAGAGCTTTCTGTTATCTCCCGTTGCCCACAGAACACGTTGGGACTGCTTCCCAAAGCGTTTAAAGGCTCCCAGTATGAAAGGCACATGGCTGCTCTGTGATGGAGGAAATTAAAACCCCTCAAAGCAACCTGTTTTTCTGCCTGGGGAGAGATGGGTTCAGCTGGAAACATCCGTGCCTGCAGTTCCATCCCGCTGTCCCCACAGCAGGAGCACGGGACCGCTGCAGGCTGGAGAGCACAGGAGGAACATGTGTCCTCTCTCACAGGCCTGTGTGTTCAGTTCCTTCATCTCTTCCCATAAGTCAGATCTGCCAAACCCTCTTGGATTTGTTTCCACTCGACTTTACTGCTCTTTTTTCTGCTTTTATTGAGACACTTCGAAGGGTAGCGGTGCCAGAGGAGCGATAACCGGGTGTAGCCCTGCAGCAACACAGTGACCAGCCTCAGGCAGCACCTTGGACTGAGCTCCTGCTGCGTTTGGGCAGCCGGGGGGGGACAATTCATGGCTCCGCCCGAGCTGGGGGATGATGCTCATCCTCTGCCACAGCCACAGGCACCGCTGGGAGCTGGGGGCTGTCCCCGGGTACCGCCATGCCCGGGGCAGGGTCAGAGGGTGATTACCCAGGGATGACAGAGGTGTGGGATGGATGACCCAGGGATGACAGAGGTGTGGGATGGGTGACCCAGGGATGACAGAGGTGTGGGATAGGTGACAAGGGACCAGAGCTCCCTGGGCAGCTGCAGGACTCCCTTGGGGCTTCATGCAGTGATAACGCTGCGGGTCCTCGAAGGGATGCAATGAAGAGACAAGGAGGGGATGCTCCTCCTCGTGTTGGGGCAGCTCTGGCTCCTTGGAACAAGTCACACTTTGCTCCTACAGAAACAGCCCCTGCGTTTTGCTGCCCTTCTCTGCGGGCAACCCACACTCAGCCCCTCCTGAGCCTGGGTACCAACCTGCAGAGCCCGTGGGCCCCTCCACCCTGCCACGTGTCGCTGTCCCAGCCTCAGGAGGTGGCTGCTGTCCCCTGGCCGGGCAGGTGGGAGCTGTTTGTGTCCCTCAGCAGCCGGTGGCCGGGCTCCTTCCCCTGGCACGCTGGCTCCGGGCGAGTCGCTGTGCTAATGAGCTCGCTGGCAGCAACAACTGCATGCGCAGCACTTTCGGATGCTGCGCCTGCTAGAAATGAATTTTTCGTTCATCTGGAGCAGGGCTGTTGGCCCCAGCCCAGAGTTGGATGTGGCAGCAGCGGGAGGTGCGGCCCAGACCGAAATCCCTGCACGGGGTCAGAGATGCAAGGGCTGGGATACAGGACAAAATGATAGTTTTGTTCCCCGGTGTTTCCCAACGGAGGGAAAATGCACGTTTTGGTTTCCTGGATGCTGTTTGCTGTGATGGTCCATGTTTTTGATTGCAATTCAGTCAGTTTTATAACCATCCCTATTTTGTATTGTTATAACATATTTTAGTACTAATAGATTGTTCCCTTCCCCGCTGTGTTGCTGGTTTTGCCCTAGTTGTCCATCTCTTCAAAGACTTGCCCTTTTGTTCCCTGCTCTTCCTACATTACATGGCAATCCCTCCACAAGCCTGCCCCTTTCTCTAGAAACTTCCCTATCTCTTTTGTATCCTTTGAAACCCCATTGGTGTGTTTAAGTTGTTCTCCTCCCCTGTAATCCCCTATTGGTTTAAACATTGTATTACCCACCTTGTGCTCCACCCCCAGTTTCTCCCAACTGGTTAAAGATTGTATCCTCCCTTGGGACCTCCCCTGTTTATAAGTTTGTGTCTGCTTCTGATTCAGTGTCTTTTTGTCCCTGACCCTCCAGGGAATGAGCACCTTTGGGAACCACTCAGAAGACCTCTCCCTGTTCCCTGTCCCTACCCTCGGCGCAGTCCTATCCCCGGCGCAGTCCCCCCGTGCTATAGAGCAGCAGTGCCCTACAGCCACACCCCGGATTCCCCAGCAGTTTGCCAGGCTCTGCTATTGTCCCCCCCCCATCAGGGGAATCACCTGTGACCAGCACAGGAGGTCTCCATCCCCCCAAACCCAGGACTCACTTCTGGCAGCTCTAATGAGGGGAAGCGAATCCAGACTGGCAAACAAGCCCACGTCACACCTCTCTCTGCAAAGAGGTTTTTAGAGCTGGCTTAAATGGATTTTGGGAAAATGTCTTCGGGATTGCAGCTACAAATGGCTTTTTGATCAAAACAAAATCGTTCATTTTAAAAACTGAAACTGTTTCATTAAACATGTTTGGGCTTTGTTTGTTTATGTCAGAAGCGATGGGTTTGCCAGGGTCTGAAAATTGGAAAGTTTAAAGTATTCTTCTATCCTGGACTTTGAATGTAAAAGCACTTCAAAGGTGCTATGGAAGAATAAGAACAATTAAAAATTTATTTCCCGGGGGGGAAAGGAATGATTAGAACGATCGGAATAAAGATCACGTCTCTATTTTCAGGCAAACTTCTCTCGGCTTTAAAGGCTGGAGATGGTATCTGGGCTGAATAGAATCGTGCAGGGGCCTTTGTGTCACTTGAAGCAGGAGAGGGGAGCGGGCCCGGGGCTGCAGAAAGGCTTTGCTGACACCTGACATTTGAGGCACTCTGACTTTTTCTGAAGGCAAATGCCTCAGAAGTGTTTTCATGAGCGGTGGCGATAACCAGGCTGCAGTCCAGCTCCCCTGGAACCCACGGGCTCTCCTGCAGCTGCTGATGGGGCCGGTGGCTCTGTGCTCCTCCAGGGCTTGGGGGGCGCTGGGGAAGGAGGGAGGGCTCTGCCAGATCAGGGTGAGGAAGGGTGGCTCAGGAAGGGAGTGTGGCCATGCCCAGAACTGCTTGTCCTCAGCCCTTTCTCCTCCTTGATGAACCCTCTGGTTTCCATCCCGCTTCCAAGGCACAATAATCTGTGGAGCAGAAGGTTGCTCTCAGCTCCAATTCAGTGGAGAGGGATGGACAGGGGATGTATGGCAGCTCCAAGCTCTGCTGTTATCCCAGGCAGGCTGGAGCCCTGGCTGGCAGCGCCGTGCAGAACCCACAGCTCCCAGCCTGTCCCTGGATCCAGCCATGGGAGCGCAGTGCTCAGAGGAGCAGTGCTGGGACCAGGGGACCGGGCTCTGTGCCTCCTCCGGAGCATGGACGGATCCCGGGAACAAAGAAAGCCGCCTTTGAAACCAGGCAGAACTGCCCAGCCCTTTGCAAAGCAGAAGCAGCTGGCTCAACTAATTAAATGTTAAAAATTCCAGCAAGACGAGTGTACCAGAAAACAAACAGGCACGGGAGCCAGGACGGAGCGAGTTGGAAGGGATCCGTGCGGTTCCCTGTCTCTCCCATATGTGTGTGCACAGACGCTGGCACCTGTGCAGCCATGTGTTCACCCGGCCCCGCTGCACCACCGCTCCCACCCCGACCCCGGGGCAGCAGGAGCAGCGGGCTGGGCCGTCCCACGACACTCCTATGTCCCCATCCATGGGCCAGTGTAGCTTCAGAGACCGGGGGACACGAGGCTCCTGTCCCTGTGCCAGGCTCTGCCCGACCCACGGGGCAGGAGGCGGCTCCATCGGCCTCTATTCCATGGTTTGGGGGAGGAGGGTAACTATTTGTGAGCAGTGGTTTTGCAAATCGCCACTTTGCGGAGAGGAAATAAGAGCCATCCATTTGTGCTGGTGCTATTAAAGATTTTCTATAAAGTGCCTACATTTCCAGTGCAGCTGAATGGATTTCTCTGCAGAAAACTGCCAGGACAGAGAGGCACAGTGGAGGAAAATATCATATACAATGATTCACAAACACATAAAAATACCCTTCCCAGCTTGGCTATTCTTCCACCGCACAACAAACACCTTGTGAGTCATTCTTGAATGTATGGACGCATTGGAAAATGAAAGTTGGATTTGAACATTATTCATTAAGACCTGGGATTAGTTCAGTTCTCCATTTAGCTCCTCAAAGCCAGCATGCCAAGTCAAGCTAAAATGCATTCTAAGGCTGTCTCAGTCACCAGGCAGCTCTAACAGCCACAGTGGTTTTCTACATCAATGTTTCTGTATTCAGCTTAAAAAAAAAAAACACCCAACTTTCTTCCTTGCTCCTTGCATTGAATTAATCAGATATCTGAAGGTAGGTGGAGGCAAAAAATCAACATTTTTCTTGGCAGGCACATTTAAGTTGAAGGGCTGTAGCTCTTGCTGCAGACGACAAGATTGCAATGTTTAGGAGATAAAGAAAGGGGCTGGAGGGCATCCACAGAGTGACAGCCGCGTGCACGCCCTGCCGCCGGCCGTGGCAAACAGCCAGCGACGAGGACAGGCCCGTGGATGATTTACAGCCACTCATCCTCTCTACAAACACGTTAACTCCCACCTCGGAGGAACTGTTAATGAAAACTTGCGTCAGCTCTTCCAGTTCCTGTCAGACACAAAGACGCTGCTGGATGAGCGGCCGGAGCGGAGCAGAGGTTGGGGACAGCGACAGGGCCACGTGCTGCCTGTGTGTGGCCATGGCTGTGTGGCCACGGTTTCCCCATGGCTGACAGCAGGCACTGGAGCACCAGCCTGGCCCAGGGACCGGCCCAACGGACACGAGGCAGGCTGCAAACACGGCCCAAAGCAGCTGCAAAACACTTCGCAGGTTCCACGGCGGAATTTCGGGCCAGCTCGAAACTGGCACAGTGGCCACGCGTGAGGCGGCAGCAGCAGCAGCATCTCCTTCCGCTGCCAACGGGGAAAAACATCACAGCTGTGCTTACTGCTGCTCCCAGGGATATTTAGCCTCATTTAATGACAGTGTGGGGCAGTTTGGTACAAACATATGGATGATGCAGCCACGTTTCGACAATTACTCAGCTGCTGGGTTGTTGTAGCTCCCCTCTGGATGCCTAATCCTGGATTGGGGACTGGAAACCGCTGTTCTCGGTGTGTGGGGACAGTTCCAGCTAACAGAACTCACCTGCCCTCTAAGGTCGGATTCTCCCAGGCCAGCAGCAGGACAAATGCCACACGAGCGAGGCACCTGATGGAGGGGGACACATCCCGGGCCAGCACTGCCGTGCTCAGGGTGTCCTGCTCGCTGCCAGCTGGCTGAGCCAGCCCTGGGCCAAGGCGGCAGCTCCCCTGCATAATTTCATAGCACCAATACCTTGGTGAGCAGCACAAGCTGCTTGTGGGCAAAGAATCAAAATTCATAGAATAAATTATACGCGCTAAATTATTTGCCCAGCTTTGTTGATTATCTGCAGTTAAAAAGTTGGAGGGAGCTGAGCTGCTCTGCACATAAACACCAGACAGATCCTCGCAGGCAGGAGGTGCTCGGCTTAGGCACAGGGAAGAGGAGAACTGCCAGCCTGGAGAGGATGGGCTGCCTGCAGACCTGCTCCCCTCCAGCACCCCATGAGGTTGGGATGGGTGGGAGGCCCAACACACAGGCGAAGGAGCTGCTATGAAGCCCTTGGTGGGTTTACTACAGAGTTACTCAGCGAGCTGCAGTTTGGTGGTGCTCCTACGCATGAGGGATTTACTCTTTGCTGGCTGAATGAATTGACATTTGTGATGTTATAGAACATTCAATGGCACAAAAATGTCTCGGTGTAAGGGTCAGAACAAGCACAGGGGTTTGCAGCCCAAGCTGGGGATGACCCATGCATGGAGAAGAAGGGTCCTGCTCCTCCTGTGCCTGGCCAAACTCCTCTCCCCCTGCCAAGAGGAGGAAGCTCACAGTGGGTCAGCGTGTTGAAGGTCTGTGATTGAGCTCGATGATGAATCGCAGCTTGATGACTTCCTCTACATCAGTGGAGCTGAACTGGCTTGGGGAAACTGTTTGATTTAAGAAGAATAGGCCTAATTTTGGAAGTGCTTCACACCCATCAATCTAAGTGAAATTCATTTATCTGAGGCACAGCTGATACGTCTCCCATTTACATAGCACTAAGTGCCTCACAATCCTTGATATATTGAAGCTCACAGCAGGGGAAGAGGATAACGCTTTCCCCTTTAGCAGGAGAGAAGGGATTTTGCAGCGTAATCCAATGAGTCACGGGAGCCAAATGGGGTCCAGGACCTGGACTGGGAGCAGTGTCCACTCTCCGGCCACGCTGCAGGATGGACAGGACGGCTGCTCACGCGTCGGGTCTGGCGTCTGCAGGGAGGGGGCAGAAGGAGCTTCAAAGCATTTCCCATCTCCGATCTAACACGGTTTTATGAAGTGTTTGCAATAGTGTCTCAAAGGCAGGGTTGGGAGGCAGAGTGGGAATCACAGCGGTATCTGATGGAAGAGATATTTAGAGGGAAGAGACATATGGCATCTTAAATAAAAACAACCTACTCAGTGGTTAATCTCCACTTGAAAAACCTCCAGGACGGACTCGCCCGTCTCCCGCTGCAGCCCCACCACGCTGCCAGCTGGGCAGAGATGCAGCAGCCGCAGGTAACGCTGCAGGGCTGGGGGCCTGGGGAGCCAAAGCACCTTCCCCACCTCTCAGTGGGTCCTGCATGGCTGCCTCTGAAAATTCCAGCCTGAGGTGCAGAGGCCAGGGGGTCGGTGGGGCGATGGGACCAGGACCCCTGACAGCAGCTCCCACCCAGCCACCTCCTCTCCAGCTCTGTCTTTGGTGGGCTGAAAGCAAGAGCAGGCAGGAAAAACAAGTGCCTTCCTCCTGCAACTCTCCATGGGCACTTAGGACAATGATGGAATGCTTGGGCAATCGCACAATGTTTGTTTAATGCCAAAACTATCCTGGCCACTTTACAAACAAGCATGAGTAATGGCAGAGATGGGGGGGGGCAGAAGTTTCTCTCTCTTCCACTGAGATCTTCTGAGTGTGCACTTCTGCCGTGATTTATCCTTGTCGCAACCTTATCGGCTCACTGGGGATGTAAATCAAGCAACCCGACATTTTACCCGGAATTCCAGTTATTTATACATAGATTGAAAGGGTGTAATTACGGCTGCTAAAAACGGCCCGGCAGAGAGGAGGGACAGAGGTGTCTGTCTCCGTGGAGGTTGGGGATGGAAAAGTCCGTGCTGGCTCCCTGCCTGTCCCTGCACACGAGAGGCCTCTTGCACCTCTGTGGCTCTGCTGAGGGAAGGGATGGGGAGCAGGGATGGAGCCAGTCTGGCCATCAGTCCCCTGGGCTTTTGGGAAGGATCTGACCGGGGTGTCTCCCCTTTCTCCATCCCGTAATTCCAGCCTGGGGCTGGAAAAGGCATGCCGAGGTGATCCCAGCAGGGCTCCAACATTGCTGCTCCTCCATCTTTCTGATCTGAACCACCCCTGTGATGCAGTTAGGCTTAGGCTCAGGCTCAAGCAGTGTTTAAGGTAGTGGTCAGGGCAATGGTGGGGTTCACTGGTAGGGCAGTGGTACCCATCCCAACCAGCCAGCACAAGGCGTGCTTGCAGGGTCTGCACGGTCCCCATCCCACCCACATTCCAGCCAGGCTGATTCCACGACAGTCTCCTGCACAAGTCCACTGCCAAATGTGCCTTCAGCTCCAGGCAGCCGCTGCCTGTTTCATCTGTAAGTTGCCATGTACTTTAACAGCAGCTCCTTGATCCCTTGTAATCTCGTTTTTTTCCACTGCTCCCAGACATCTCTCCCTCCCCTTCCCTCCCTGCGGCAGCTGCGGAGCGAGCTGCAGCCCCACAGGCCTCTTAAAGGCTGGAGAGCATCCTGGCAGTGCCCTGGTCCCTGAGCGAGCCCTGGCCAGGCCAGCAGCTGTCCAGAGCCACATCCCTGCAGGACCAGGGAAAGCAGCACCAGGGCCACCTCTCCAGGATGCCCTTCAGAGGCCCAGCATGAAAGACATCTAAAATTCATAAATGTCAAGGAGGGAAGGAAGCGAGGACAACTAAATATAGAAATCCAAACACCTCCTTTTAGGCTATAGAAGCAGCGTGATGTGCACAGCCCAAAAGCCTCCTTAGACTTAAGCCTGGCTTAGCACTGAAGGGCAGGGCAATGACTGTGGAAGGGAGGTGTGTTCATCTTCCTGGAGTCAAGGCAGCAAAGGCTGACTCCAGGAACGTGTGCACACCTTCTCCCCATCTTCTCTGCTCAGGTGAGACCCCACCTGAGCACTGCATCCAGCTCTGCAGTCCCCAGGAGAAGGCAGACATGGACCTTCTACATCCAGACCAGAAAAGAACCACAGAGATGGTCAGAGGGCTCAGCATCTCCACAACCCATCCTCACCCCTCTCTGCACACACTGTGGCACTCCTGATCCCAGATCTTTCTGCCTCAGGAGCTGTAGGGAGAGGTCTGCAGTGTCTTGTTTGTCCTGCCCAAGTTCAGGAGCCTCCCCAGTCTCACATGCTCCCACCAGAAGCCAGGAGTCCATCCACGTCACAGTTCATCCACTTGGGAGATGGAAGTGAAACCCCTGTTGTTTCTGAGTTTAGAATGTTTTTTCTTTCTGTTCCACAGGCAATCTTACTGTTCACTTCTCCATTCTGCTGCAAGGGGAACAGAAATGGGTCCTGAAGTGTCTGGGTTTGCTGCAGAAGGAAGATTCAGATTTTCCTACAGGGAATTGTGTCGCAGAAACAGCTGAAACCCGAGAAGAAATCCAGGGTTGTCAGAATCTTCAGTTTCTGTTTTAATTATTAGTCTGGTGGGATTTTCTCAGAAATTGTATTTCCACAGTGATAACTGTTATCACTTTATTTTAGAGTCTTGGCTATTCACAAGCCAGGAACGAGCAGGATCAGTGTGAGGAGGAGCTTTCAGGGTTCACAAGTAAGAAGTGTTGGCTTTCCTCTGCCTGGGGCAGCCAGGCAGGCAGTGCTCTGTCCTGGAACACCCCACTGAGGCTGGCAGGACCCAGCCCGTGTTCTGTGGAAGTCATGTGGAATGGAAACGGGATGCCAGGACAGCTCGTACCGAGCTCAGCCCGCGTCTCTCCAGCCCTATCATTTTTGTTGGGAAGTTTAATCTTTTTAATTTGTTGCATATCATGCATTGTCTGATTAATTACTGCTTCTCTGCAGGGAGGACTGGAGTTTGCAGAGTAGTCCAGCAGCAGCAGGGCTGGTTTGCCCCCCCCCAGGCTCTGCGCGGGGCTCGGGCGCTGCTCCGTCGATAATAATGACTCAGCATTTGGCTGCTCCGTGGGCATCTCAGAAGCGCTTTATTAAAAAGTACACAGCCCCGTGCATCGACCATAAATCCAGGCAGGAGCTGCCGAGCGTGCCGAGCCGCTCACACATCACTCCAGGCCGAGCTGCCCCTGCCTCCGCCAGCCCCGCAGCGCCGGGGTTTAATTGCCGCGGTGGCCTGGGATGCATTGAGCTGCTCGCCGTGTCCTTCAGCCGCACGCAGGCAGGAACAGGCACAATAAAATTCCCTTTACAGCCACATCTCTCCATCAGCAGAGCCGGAGCTACTCCCTGAAGAAGCTTTCCTGTTCAGCAGCCGAGCTGGAGGAGGCCGTGGCAGTGCTTGGGAAGGTGCTGCGGCAGGACGAGCAGTAATGAAATGCAGTTGAACATTTCCAGCGCTGAGTAAACCATATGTCTTCATAATTTGATTGTGCCCCGGTCCCCCAGGTACCTCCCAGCTCTATTGAACACCGATGGAGTTATTTGGAATCATAAATAATATTATCAAAGAGGGTCTGCTGGGTAAACAGAGCTGGTGTATAAATTGTCGGCGGCGGTATTGATTGTTCTGAGCTGACTAATGAATTATTCTGTTTAAGGGGCTGTGCAAGTAGCGCTCAGTGTTTTCAAGGAAGGCCCTTTGGATGCTTCCCCTGGCGCTGCTGGGCTCTGCTGCCCTGGCCCGGGCACAGCCCCCAGGCAGCAGCCCCAGGGCACCGTGAGGCCAGGGCAAGTGCCCAGGGGCGTGTTAGCCACAGGGGTGTGTCACTGGTGATTGCAAAAACATCGCCCTAGCCTTCAGTTCCACCACTTCATCTTCCCCTCCTCCTTTCTCATCTCCCCTTCTCCCTCCCTCTTTATTGATGCAGCAGGACCCGATGTGGGATGTGGGGCTGCTCTCAGAGGGGCACCAGAGACTTGCCACAGCCCACCCAAGGCTTTCCACCCCATCCCCGGTGAGCTCTGCTCCCTTCCTGCGGGGACCCCAGGCACTTCTTCCTTCTCTTTCATATCCTGGCTTTTGGGCCTTGCATCTCTTTAAATTGGGGCTTTTTTTCCCAACCGCCTTATGCCCTGCCCCAGAAAGAGGAGAAAAGAGCCATCCTTTTTAACAGGACTTGCCTATTTTTCCCTCACCTGCATAATGGGTTCTGTTAAATTTCCAGTTTCCCATCCCTTTGATGTGCGGGACTCCAAATGCTTCCCGCTAATCTCATGCAGCAGCCTGAGACGCTGGCGGGGAGATGGCAGGGAACCAACCAACAATTACTGGCGTTTGGGGGCTGGGGCAGCGCGGAGAGACAGCTCATTTTCAAATAAATTATGCCATTAAAACAGTTCTGTTCTTTTCCCCTGCTTTTTGGGCTACAGGCTCAGCAGGGAAGAGGCAAAGAGGAGGAGGAGGAGGAGGGTGGCTGTGCCTGGGAACAAGCCCTGGCACTGGGTCCTGCCCACCAGGGGTGATCTTCCCATTTTCCTGGGAATGTGGCTGTGCCTGCTGTTCTGAGGGCAGAACATTTAAAGGAAGCCTGGTTATTTTCCCTCCAAAGCAGAGCAGGATCATTCTCTCCTGCCCCTTTGTCGGACCATTAAGCATTACTGAATTCATCATTTTCCCTCTTGTCTCCACTCATGTTCCCTTTCTTCCCAAAGCCTGGGAAGACCCTTGCTCACAGCTGTGGGTTTAGCAAACAAGAAATTCCAGCACTTGCTTCAAGTTCCATGAAAATTTAAATGTTGCCACGTCCTTACCAATGGGCAGAGCCCCAGCTCAGCATCTCCTGGGGAGCGAAACGAGCTGGTTCTCCAGATGGGATTTGTTTAGTGAATTTAGTTTTGGGAGCTCCTTGAGGATGCTCTCCCTTCAGCTGGGATCAGGGAATGCTCCCACAGAAGGCTCTGGAGCAGGCTGGAGTCGGATGCCTGGGAGCACGAGGGACGTGCCCATCTGCTGCAGGCGTGGCAGGCTGGGAAGGGGTTAAGCCAAGCACCCAGGAGCTGAGTGTCCAGCGTGGTTCAGGCCATTTAATTAGTGTCCCATGCTCTGGAGTTCGATAGTGTTTCCCCCCGGGAGGAGCACACCGGCTCACATATATTGCCTGTTATCTTTCAAGTACTCTGAGCAGAATGCTTTTTCAGTAACCTCATCAAAGGATAAGCCAGGATTCAGATAAGCTTTTCAAGGAGGAAGTCAGGGTTATAATTTTCAGAGACTTCTGAATGTCACCTCCAATTTTCGGCTCCGCCGTTGGAGCGGCCGTTTTTGGAAGCCACCCAGGCTCAGATATTGAAATGGGTGACCTGTGGACTCGGGGCTCCTCAGTTCCTGGTCATCGTCAGCCTGGCAGATCTTGGAGTTAAAAGTGCCCGAGATTTCTGACTTTATAATAATGTGGTTTCTCAGAAGTGCAAATTACAGAGGAATTGGTGCTAAACTCCCCATTAACTACAGAGCCTGAGAAGTCCTCGGTGTCCCAAATTACCTGTCACTTTCTCTGTAACGTGGCATAACTTTGTCGCTTAAAAAGAATAGAAAAAATAAAGGGCTGTAATTTGAAATTTCACTGAAACTCCTAATTGAGTGTGTGGCTCCCTTTGTAGTGGGCTGTGCCCCCTCAGTGGTTTGGCATCCCCTGGGCATCACGATGCTCCTCAAGGCCCTGTGTGCAATGCTCCCCCCATTCTGGGGTCCCCTTGGGGTGCTGGGGGCCCTCCTGCAGCCCTGAGCCTCCAGAGAGGGCAGGGATCACGGGGGCTGAAGGATCCCCGAGAGCAGGGGGACAGGCTGCAGGGAGAGGGTGGCAGGAAAACTCCAGCTCAGGTTGGTTGCAGGGTTAAAAAGCTCCTGTGCCTGTGGAATACCTGTGTCTCATGGAGAAATCAGCTTATTAGGTTTGGGTATGGGAAGGTGGATCGCTTTGCAGGCAGGAGATGGAAAACAGATACAGTCAGAGGCATCGGCAGGCACGCAAGCAAGCAGAGTCTGAACTGATGGGGTTTTTGTGAATTACATTTTGTTGTGAATTACAAACAGCTTCTGGCTGCTTTTCCAAGTCCACATTTTTAGCTTTCATTCATAACCACAAGATTTACCCCCAAAATTACCTACACTGATTAGAAAGGACTTTTAGGTAAATAGAGGGAGGAAAAGGCCGGGGAAAAACAATGACCAAGGTGTTTTCTTTTTTCACTCCTGCCTGCTGGAGGAGCCCCCAGCACAGCAGCAGAGCTCCCTTCCCACAGGAGGAAGGCTGGGATGCTGCACGGGTTAAAAAGGAGTCAGCACCGGCTCAGTGCCTTTTCTTCCCCTCTGGTTTTTTTTTTTCTTCTTTTTCCCTCCTGGCTGAATCAATAATTAAGCATATTCTAAGTAGTACAGTTTTGCTTGAAATTTTCCATTTGGCTTGGGCATCAGTTGGAAATGAAATATTTAGAGGACAGAATATAGTAATAAAGCCAAGACACATTTTCTGCTAGTATATTTTATTTATTTTCTTTAATAATGAGGTTCTGTGTCTGTCTCTACCCCCCTCCGTATCAGTGGCTTTCTCCTCTTCCCCTTTCCTTTGGAGGCAGGAGATAATATCCCCCTTTTAAAAAAATAATAAAGTCTGGCTTGTCTAACAAATCAGGCCCTGTGCTCTGATGTTGTAAGTGTTCAAAGGAGCTTCCCAGAAGGCTGAGGGAGGGGAGGAACCCAGCGCCGAGGCTCCTGCTCCACTCATCTGTCTGCAAGGACAAAGCGAGAGGGATTTCTCTGCTGAAAATTATTCATTCCCTGGTGCAAAACCTTTAATAAGTCCCAGGGAAGGAAACGGATCCTTGCCCCGCAGGAGCACAGCCCGCCCTGCCCCAGCTCCCCTCGGCACCTCTGCATTTCCACCTGTGAAATCTGTTCCGGCTCCTCGGGGCCCTTTCCCCGCTCTGTCAGCAGGGTCGAGGTGTTTGCAGGGAGCTGTTCCCCGGGGAATGCCATGGATGCATTACAGATGCTGCTGGCAAAGCGGGGAGAAGGGCTGGAATGCTGAGTGGGTGGCCAGGGGAGGCTGTGGGGGCTGATCCTTCCCATACCAGATCCCCCAGCCCGTGGAGGTGGGAAATGCCTGTGCTGCCCCTCCAAAATCCTTGTGATTTCAACTCTTCCCCCACCCCCCTTCTGTTTTTGGGATGTAAAAGCAAATGTAAATCCCTCAAATAGAAATTACTCCCAGGAAATTCCTATCATGTACAGTGGAGCACTTCATCCCAACAGCTTCAAAATGTTTCCCTCTGATTTTGATCTTTTCTTCAAAACCTGTTTACAGTTAAAAAAAATAAATAACTGTGTCTGTATTTGAGATTGTGAGTATTTGAAATGGAGTTTCTTGGTGTGCAGAAGCTCTTGTCTGAAAAGGAAATGAAGCTTCCCAGCAAAGGAAAGAAACCTGGAGCTTCCCTGGCTCCAAAGAGGTGACTGCTCCCTTGGGAGAGCAGGGCCTGATTTTTGAGCCTTGAATGTCACCAGGTCTGGGTCATGGTCCTTTCCTTGTGTGGCAGAGGCCGTGGCAGGGCAGGGTCTGTGGGGTGGCCAAGCTCTGTCATGGCTCCAGGGCTTCTGGTGCATCCCAGGCTGGGGCTGTCACCTCCCACAGAAGGGTCCCAGCTCCCACTTGGGCTTGCTCCTACATTCAGATAAATATTCTGTGTGCATTTGGAAAAGAGGATGGAAGCTGAGCTCTGTTGGGTGGGATCATGCTGTGTTTGAGAAGTCAAATCTGTTCTTCTCAGTGAATTATGGGTGCCCAAAATTGAGAGTTTTCTGATATTTGCTCAGGCCTGTGTCTCATGCCACGCACTCCCAGGAGGAAAGGCTTGTGCAGGAATTCAATCACAGGATCTTGAGTGAAATAGAGAGGAGTTACAGAGGTCCCCAGGGCCCGATTCTCGTGTTGCTCTATTGGGATGTTGCTCCTGTCTGTCTCTTTGCAGCCTCTGCTTTTGCAGCAGCCTTACCACATGATTTCCTTTTCTGGCCCAAATCTTCACCCTGTTTTGGGCAGCCCAGGTGAGTTTGGGTTCCCTTTCCCTTTCTTGTGAGCAGAACCATTGTTTTGAGCTCTCTGGGGCAGTTTGGGGCTGGGCTGAGCACGGGGGAGGCCGGGAGAGCAGGGGCAGCCATTCCTGGAGGCTCCCTCTAGTTCATTCTCAAGAATAGTTTTCCCATCGTTAATATTGTTGTTGAACTGCTGCATTCTCACTCAGCCAGAGCTAATTATAATAATTAACAGACAACTCATGAACTTGTCAAACTGGTAATTATAAACCACGGAGACTTTTATCATTAGGAGATTGCTCAGGAGGGGGAGAGGGGTGCGAAGCCTCTCCGGATCAGCTCCGTGCCACGGCGAGTCCTCGCCTCTGCCCAGACCCGGGCTCAGAGCTCCAGCTGCCGGGATTTCTCCTCTCTACGCCCTGCTGAGCAGGGAACAGCGCTGCAGTGTCCAAAATAAATAAGTGACAAAGGCGAACAGTTGCCTGCAGATCCCCAGGCAGCCCAGGACAGCCGGGCAGGGCGGTGCCAGCACACGCCGCAGGCCTGGCTGGGCTCTGGCTCGGCGAGTGTGGGAGGATGCTCAGCTTGAGCTTTCCTCGGCTTTCCTTCCCTCCTTTGGCCTTCTCCTTCCACGGAGAAGGAGCCTGAGGTCCCTGTGCTCCCATCCTGCCCCGCAGGGATTTGGGCTTTGCTCTCCAGGGAATGCCAGCCGGGCTCTGGCACCGCTCCCTCCTCTGTACATCTCCCGGCAAGTTTGGCTCAGACATTCTCCAAGTTTCCTCCCGTGCCTTTTGTGAGCTTTCTCTCCCGGACAGCAAACAACAAATGGTCCTTTTCACCCGGGAGATAAGATTGTTCATCTTCCAAAGTCACCGGCACTTGCAAAGCCGGGTCTGGAGCAGTTTGAATAATGAGCCTTCGGGAGAACTCGTGTTTCTCTTTGTGTCCTTTTCTTAACAAAGACCTTAGGCTCCCAAGGCAGCGCAGCTCCGCCAGGCTCCGAACGCGACAGGGGCTGCTTCTGAAGGGCACAAGTTACAGAGAAGATTTTCTTTTCTTCCTTATTTTTTTTCTCCCCCACTTTTCCGATTGTATTTTTGTCATGCGCCGTCGCTGAACAATCGGTCCTTTATAGAAAAATTCCCACCAGGAGCGATACGAGTGCTGCTGCCAGATCCCCTCCTCCCTTACAACCACTATCTTGCAGTGCCTGGCATACACATTTCAATCTGAAAAGCGAGCCACAAGTTCCCTGTGTCCTTAAATCCTTGCTTTTGTGGCACCCACCCTCCCCTGGCCTCAGTCCTCCTCTGCATTCCCCAGCTCCCCACTCCCTGCTCCAGTGGCATTCCTGCAGCATCCCTGGGGAAGGACACAGCTCTTCCATGCCTGGATGGAGGGATACTGGGAAAGGCAGGAGAGGGAAAGGCTTCCAGCACAGATTGGAAACCTTCCTGGTCTCACCCCTTCCTGTCCTGCTGCTGGCTCAGCCTCTCCTCTGACGACCAGGAGTGTAGCAAGAAAAACAGAGCTGCTCTCACAGTGTCTGCAGCTTCCCCCGAGCAGGGTCAGCACCACAAACTGCTCTTCAGCCCCCTGGCTGAACGTGCTGGGCCCTAAAGGTGGCTGGAAATGTTCCTACCAGAGCCACACAGCTTTTTGCATCAGCTGCCTCAGAGCTGGGACCTGTTGCTGTCCTAGAAACGGAGAGAAATGAAAATGTGGAAAGTACAGAAGGCTTCCTCCAGCAGTGAGATCCATCCTCCCCTCCTGGTGCAGCCACAGAAGAGGCAGAAACAATTCACTTCCCAGACACCAAAGCTGCAAAGGTGGGTGTGAAAACTCCAGCTGGGTTTTCCTTCCTTTGGTGCCTTCCAGAAGCTGCCAGTCCCCACCTTCCCCAGGAATGCAGCCCAGGCTGATGTGGGCTCCCCTGAGCAGCAGGACCCCCACCCCTGTGCCAGGGACAAGTGAGGGGACAAGACCAACCACTTGCTGAGATGCTCAGGTCACCCCCATGCCATGGAATCTGCTGCAGGAGGCACTCCAGGGCACTGGGCTCCTTCCAGGGCTGTGGAGAAGAGCAGAGTGAGGGGCCAGTGCTGCCCTTGCCAGGCTGCTGCACGGAATGGCACATTGGAGCATTTAAAATACATTAAAGGAGCCCTCCCTTTGAAGTGGGAAACTATCTCTATTTAATCAGAGAGAAACAACTTTTCAAAAGATTTCCCCCCCCCCTCCTCTTTACCTTCAGCTGTCTGGCTTCTCCTGTGGATAGTACCATGAATAAAACATGCATATCCCAATTAAATCTTGATTTAATTTCTCTTCTTTGCAAAGCTGATGAACTCGAGTGCTTTCATAAAGACACGAGCATTAGCATTCTTTTGTGCTGTACCAGCCAGTCAGAGGAACAAGGGACTGAAATAATCACCCGCCTCTCTCCTGGCCTTGCCAAGCTCTGCTCTGGCTGGAGAATAAACCCTCGGCTGGGATCATCCTCTGGAGCAGCAGCCGGGCTGGCAAAAGGAAACTGGTAAATGGTGCAACAAAGTTCCGTTTCTGAACCAAAAATCACACAGCAAAATCTCTCTTGGGAAAGGTCTGTTCTTTCAGAAAGAAATGAAGCCCTAAAAAACCAGCACGCCTCAAACTTTCTTTGCTGGAGACCTTTTCCTTTTAAAAAAAAGAAAAGTCTATAAGCTCTCTCAGAACAAATTTCCCCCAGAAAATTGTTTTTGCCCTTCCATTTTTAATAGGGATTTTTGAAATTCATTTCCTGCGTGGCTCTATATGGAGCTGCTGAAATGTCACCATGGTGATTGTCCTCGTGACATTTCCATTCAGGTTTTACAGCAGGAAAACAAATACATTGCTGGGCTGGGACAGGGCTGGAGGGGCTGGGGAGGGTCTGGACCCCCGTGGCCATGGGGACAGACGGAGTGGAGCCCTCAGCATCCCCAGCCTCAGCCTCCCACCTGGGCCCTGCTGGCAGGTCCAGTGCAGGGTGCCTTGTCAGGGTCACGCTCCTGATGAAATCTCCTGGTTTGGCCCTTGCAGAATCCCCCTGGAGCTGCCCCTGGGTGCAGGGCATGGCGTGGGCTCATGTGGCTCTCTCCCAGCTGACCCCTCCTGCTGGATCAGTATTCCAGGCACCCGATGCATTTTTGTAAAAACAGCCATTTATTTACACCCCGAGAAAGTTTTGCTCCGAGTTGGTTCTGATTTACAGCCGCGCTGCCGTGCGTGTGCAGCCTTGCAAATATTGGATTTATTGGCTGTGCCAGACCCCGTGTGCTGGCCTTGGCAATGCCATCCCTTCCCAGAGCTCCCTGGCTGTGCTGTCACCTCCTTGGGGGGTGGGGGACCTTCCTGTGCACCCTGATCTCGGGTGGGCACGGGAGGGGAAGGGCAGCCTGTCCCTGCTTCGCCCCTGGGCAGCAGAGAGGGGCAGGAGGGTTCCTCAGACACTGCCCAGGAAAGGTGGGGTGTGCAGGGGGAGAAGGCAGGGAATGAGACTCTGTCACCTGCTCAGATGGATAATGAAATCTGCCCAAAGCACCGCCAACCTGCCTTTCATCACGGCATCATTCATTATAAAACCAGAAAGAATTAGCAATGGAGCGTTATCAGATGGAGAAAAACATTAATAGCAGAAATGGGAGAGAGAGAGAGGCAGAATTTGGGGTGAGTTAATTAAACCACACAGCCTCGATTGCCTATGAGGGAGCTGGACAGGCTTCCTTGGGCTCCACTGCCCCTGAGAGCACAAGATTCCATCTTGGAGGAAGGAATTTGTCAGCTGGAGCAACTTCTCCTTCGAGGAGCAGCACATAGCACATGGGGGGTGTTCCCAGCTGTGGAGGCAGGCTGGGAGCTCCAGGAGCAGCACTGGTTTCCATCCTGGACAAATCCTGTCATGTAGCTCCCAAGCAAACCCCTGGCTGTGGGTGTGAGTGGCCGTGGAACACTCTGCAGCCTCCATGGGGTTAATGAAGAGAGGCACCCTCGTGCTAAGTCACAGGGCAAAGCTCAATTAAGTTGGGAACTGAAATGGATAATTCCATTAAAATGGATTTATTCACTGCGCCGCTGCCGATACCCGTCATGCTGAGGGAGGGCTTCAGTGGGAGTTTGTATTTGACCAACTTTGCTCAGTGTCCTTGTCCTCCCCAGACGCCTGTGGGAAGTGGAGGAGCCATCAGGACACGTGGCAGAGCTGGAGCTGCCGTCCTCCCTCACCCCTGGCAGGACCCTGGGCTCTGTCCAGCCCTGGCTGTGCCAGTGCAGCCAGAGCAAAGCCAGGAGCTGGCACCAGGGCTGCTCTGCCTGGTCCCCAGCAAGGAGGGGACACGAGCAGTGCTGATCTGTGTGCTGGAAGAGATGAAGCTCAGCACATGAGGACCATGAGCTGGGTATGATGCAGCTCCCGCTCCACCTTCCTTGGAACCAGCCTCATTTTGAGCTCTTCATTTGTTGTTGGGCCTGGCAAGGCACAGGAGAAGGGAAGAGCTCAGAATGGGGAGAGCATGGCTGTCCCTGTGCCAGCCCCTCTGCCCAGGCACAGCTTCAGGAAAGCTCTAGGAATCCTCCTGGAAGCCCTGAAGCAGAAGGCATCGCCCAGCCCCAGCTCTGCTGCTCTGGCCACCACTTCCACTCATCCCAGGAGCGTCAGGCTGCACAGGGAGAAATAAAAAACAAACCTTGAACGCTTAAGGAAGGGAATTGTTTCATTCTCTCCAAAGGTCAGTTGCTTTAAACTCGGTTCAAGCCACCGGGGCACCTTTCAGTTTCATTCTTTCTGTTTAATTCTCAGCAGTTCGTTAAAGCCTGACCCTGCTGCTCTCAGCGATGGCTTACGATGGCCAGGCAGGCACAAGCCCTCCTGCTTCCCGGGCTGTTAAACTGCCAGGGATATTTTAGGGTCTCTTCTTAATATTTCTGGTAGTGACTCAGTCGCTATCGGAGCCCTTGGCAGGCGGCAGAGAGGAGGAAAAGCAGAAGATAATAGGAAAGAATAGAAGAACGAAGGCACCCAATGCCATTCCTTGTGAGCTGAGGAAAGGTCAGGGGAGATTGTGGGCAGTTATCTCCCTGCTGCCACTGATAAAGCTCAGGAGAGCTCATGGCCACCAGTGGCTGCTTCAAACAAAGAGATATTTAATTAAAGCCCACAAAAAGAAAAGGAAGGATGAGTGCTTTAGAGATAAATTCCTATCACCCAGCCGGGCTTGAAGGTCCATGAAAGCTGAGATTTAATCCTCCTGCAGGTGCCTGGGCACCAGTTTTGGGCTCTGTGCCCGGGGGTGGCCCGGAGGCACCCCGGCACGGGGCTCTGAGGTTTGGGGAGGGCGAGCAGGGGATGGATCTGGGCTCGCAGGGACGTGGCCACACCACCAATGTCCGAGGCAATATTTGCACGTGGGCCAAAGCCTGCCCGAGCATCCCGGCCCTTCCCAAAGGCGGGGGGTTCCAGCTGAGCCAGGCGCGCCCGGGCAGGCTCTGCCCGCCGAGGGCATTTAGACATCACGCTTTATTTGTTTTCCTAATTAAAGCAGAGGTGGATGCGGCGCTCCCCTGCCCGCCTGTCCGGGGCCGCTCGGAGGAAGGTGTTGATTGCTCGATGGGGGTTTTGGGCAGAGCCAGGTCCCCCAAGAGCGGCAGTTTAATAAAAACACCAGCATGATTTATCATCTCTCCGGCTTGGGAGCAGCGTCTCTCTTCAGGTAAAAAAACATCCTCGCAATCCACTGTCTTCATTTGCATAGGTAATGGTCATATCATTAACAGCTCATTAGGAGGAGAGCGGGGGTGACAAAACAAAAAGTCGGAAACGCTGAGAGGAGCCAGGTCCCTGCCTGGGGAGGAGACGCGAGGGTTCTCCAAAGCGAGGGTTAAAAAAGCCGGAGTCGTGTCTGGGAGACGGAAAACCAGGAAGATCCACGGGTCATTTAGACCTTATGAAATGTAACATATGAGGAGCAATGTGCTGAATGAAGGTTAAAATTGTCCTGTTGTGCCCGTGGCAGCCCTAAACGGCTTGTGCTGGGGAGCGCCCGTGCTGCCTTCAAGGTGAAACGGATGGGAAGGAGATAATTGAATTGCAGCGCAGGGAAGGGGCTGGGATGGAGCTGGCACACGGACGGAGCTGGCACAGGGGTGCAGCTGGCACACGGATGGTGCTCCTGGCTCCTGCCTTCGGGGTCACTGTACGGGGTCGGGGCAGCTGATGGCAGCTGAAATGTCACCTCCCCTCCGGCCTTCTGCCTCTGCAAGTGCCCTACGGACACCCGGGGACTGAAAGAATGGCAGAAAACAATAATCGGAATGTGCGGCAGCCCTGGTGAGAAGGGGCTGTGTCCGGAGCTGATAAATTAACCTGCCGGGATTGGGCTCCCTGCCGGTAAAAACCCTGGAGTGCTTTATTGACATGTAAAGAACTAGAAAAATAACCAGAAGAGAAAAGCAGAGCTGGTTCTGACAACTTTCAGGAGAAGTTGGGAATAAAAGCAGGAGCTGGCTCCTCTGTCCTAAGAGGGTAATTCCGATTGCTCGGGGTGGGGATTGGTCTCTCCCCTTTCCATTTTAAGCCACCACTTTCTGGGAAATGCCGTCACCCAGGAGGAAGCCTGGCTGGATAGCGCCCACTGACGCTCTGGTTTGCTCCTGTTAAGTGTCACTGCTGCTCTGCTCGCCTTTAATTGTGGTTATTTTAGGACAGAAGTGGGTTGGGGGATGTGCCATTCACTGCTCTGTCGCCCATCAGCTGCTGGCTGCAAACCCAGCTCTTCAGTGAGGAGATGTTACACAAAGCTGACCCACTCTCAGAACCAAACTGCTCCCAGCCCTTGCCCCATCAGATCAGACCCCCTCTCTCTGCTGCCCTTGGGATGGGTGAGGAGCTTCCATTGCCCCGGGGAGCCCTGGGCAGTGATGCTCCTGCATCGGGTCCGGGGCCGGGATTTCTCCTCTCTCCCCTCTCCTCTCCTTCTGGCACCGTCTTGCTCGCTCGCAGTGGAGAGGAGCATCATCTCCTTGGCGCTGCAAATCCCCTCCAGCATCCAGAAAGCCCCGACAGCTGCCACGGCTCCTGGGAAACCTCTGGGAGGGCTGGCAGCGGGGCCGGGGCGCCCGGCCAAGGCTCCTGTTCCTGCTCTCTGCTCTCCTGCATCCCTGCTCCTTCCCAGGGCGGGACTTTCGACCACCTCTGAGGGCGGAGGGATGACTCCAGGTGGGAAAGTCCTGCTCTGCTGACTGGCTCGAGAAAACCAGGACTCTTAATGCTAAGCTCCAGCCCGTGTAACACAGAAAATGGTATTAAAGGATTTGCTTTTCATGACCATAATTCAGAGTTAGCGTACATTTGATGTTTAATGTATGAACCACAGGTGATTTCAGACTGGCATGGCCTTTTCTAAATAGTGTTTTAATCTTAGGGGGTTTTTCAGTTTTTTAAGGTTTGGCTACTCAGCCTGTCAGACAAGAGGAGAACAAAACCACAGCAAAGCTGGGTATGAGAATCCAATGTGGGCAGAGGCTTTTGTTCCGTCTTTTATTGAGGTTTTACCTCTAATCTCTGCCTTTTGATGCAATTTAAGATTAAGGAAATGAAAGGCAAGGCTGCCTGCGAACAGTTATCCAAACAGGACAGCCAAGGGGCGCTTCCAGGCACTGCTCTAAGAGGCTTTGGGCAGCTTTCCCCAAAGGGAGCAGCCACAGACTCTGCAGCAGCTCCCGAGATCCTGGGGCAGTGGGAAGGGGCCTCTCCTGCTCTGCAGCAAACCTCCTGCCATCCCAATGCCACCCTCATCCCCTGGGAAGCGATTCCTGCCAGAGCAGGAGTTGGGATGCTGGGTTCAGGGACCTGCTGCGGGCTCCAGTGAGGCCCCAGCTCAGACTGAGTGTGTGGGAATAAATCCTGTGCTGGATTCCCTTTCAGGGATGCCCCAACACCAGGCAAAACCCCCTCACACCATGGGCAGGAATCGTGTTTGTATTCCCAGCTGGTGCACACCTTGAACGGCTCAGAAAATGGGGGAAAACCAAATCCTGCCAGGAAAAACAACTCCAATAATCAAACCCCTTCGTGTGGCACCGGTGATAAATTCGTGCTACTTACCCTGACGAGCTGAAAGGTCACGAGCAGACCTTCCAAAATAATTATTAAATAACTTTGCCATTTGTTCAGGATCAGTTGTGACCTTATTACTGGGAGCAGGAGATGATATCTCCACATCCTGGGCACAGATCCAAGGAGGTCATTAGTAACAATGCTCCATCCCAAATTTTGCAGGGGGAGGGAGGATTTCTCTTCAACCAACACATGGAGCTTTCCAGGCTTTTGTCTTGCTGGCAAACGAGCTGTGAGGACTCGGAAGATCCATCTTCCCTCTCCAGATCATATATATGTTTCAGTAGCCTTGAAGGGGGCGAAGGGCAGAGTCAGGAAGAAATGTTCTGTCACTGCAAATCTTTTAGCTCAGCAAAGAATCAAGAACCATAAATAAAATCCTTTTTAGTGCTCGGACGTTTGCCTCGCTGTGTGCCCATGGTGGCACCAGTCACACACGGGACGTGTCTTTAAACCCAAAATGATCTCATGATCAAAGATGGGAACCAGTGCAGCAAGGGTTGTTCCTTTCAAGTTAAACAAAGACTCCTATGGCCCTGTGCAAGCTCATTTCCACTCAAATTAAACACTATTTAGGCAATAAAAGAAAAGGAGCAATTCTTTGCAGCCTTGCCCCCGCAGCTCCCCTGCCACGGTGGGCTCAGGTAAGGGAGGTGCCAGGTCAGCAGGGATGGGCATCAATGGCTGGTGCTCGTGTTCTCTGCCTGGCTCCCAGCCTCGCTGCCTTTCCTGCAGCTCCTCAGCCTCCCGGATGTCCCCGGTGTCCCCCTCGGGCCCTGCAGCCCGGCGGCCCTGCCTGGTAATGGGATCAGCTGGTGAGAGCCATTAGTGGAGCCGTTTGCCCTCCGCTTTTATTGTGCTGAAAATTTAATTGGCTGATGATTCAGAGGAGAAATCCTTTCTCTTTACTTTCATCTGGCAGCCGCCTTTGTCCTCCCGGCATTCCAGCCTCAGCCACCGATTCCTCGAGGACAATCACAATGGTCTTAGAAGAATTTCCAATACTTTCCAATGGCTCACTTTCTAATAAAGAGTGTGTCACAGACAGCAGCGCTCCCAGCCTGGGATTCAGCTCCTGGCGGAGCAGAGTGCAGCTCAATTGCTCACCCTTATCATTATCCAAGGGGATTGGAGCTGGCTGCGTGTCCCTGTGGCAGGACCAGCCCCGCGGGGAGAGGAGGGAGAAGCAGCCATCGAGCCCGGGCTCCCCGGCGTTTCAGGGGTCAGAAGTGGCACAGCTGAAGGAGCCCAGAGCACCGATTGTTTAAAGCCCGAGTGATGCCCTGCACTGAACACAGGGATGCCCTGGGTCAGCTGCTGCTCTGGAGTTGTTGACAATTCTTGCCAGAACGGAACAGGCGAGGCGGGCTCAGCGCTGTGGGGTCAGCAGCAAGGTTTAACCCATTCCAGCTCGTTCCCAGCTCTCCCAGCACTGCCTGCTGCGCTCCGATGGATATTGCAAAACTGGGACAACCAGCCCGGGAGGTCACAGAGTCTGTCCCTGGCCCCAGGGCTCCACCGGGCCACCAAACCTGCCCCTGACAGCCCATCCTGTCGCCGCTGATCTCCGGGCTCCGGCCCCAGGACAGAGGCAGCCGAGCCGGCGGCAGCGCTCTGGGAGCCGCTCAAAGCCTCACCTCGGCATCACAGGCGCCTTTCTGATGTCGAACATGAATGCTCCTTGCTGCAGTTTATGTTTATCTTGTCATCCTCATAGCAAACACGAAAACCTGTTTATTCTCTCCCTTTTCAGAGCTTTCCTTTAAATGTTTGAAGGCTGTTTGCATGTCTCGCCTCGTCTTTCTTTTCCAGAATAAGTAAGCCCAAATTCCCTCTGCTTCCATCCTGTGTCGGTGTTTTAATCTCCCTGCCTGTCCTGGTTGCTCTCCCCCAAACCCTCCCCAATAAATTCCCGTCCTCGGGAGCGGCGTTCTCTCTGTGCAGCACCATGGAGAGGGACCTGGCTGGCTCTGGGAAGCTTGGGCAAATTCCCCAGTGAAAAACACACATTATTCCTGCTGATTCTGCCCTTTTTTTGGCCTAATTGACAAATTAGGAGCGTCCCCTCCCTCCCAGTTGTGTCACCAGCACATGGAAGTGGCTGTTGGTGCTTTCCCGTGGTGCTTCAGGGGAGCAGAGCAAAGCAGAGCTCTCGGCTTGTTGCCTGCACAGGGAGAAGCTGCTGTTGGGGTTTCTGGAGCTTTTCCCCCAGAGCAGCTCAGCGTGTGGGGAAGATGCAGTGGGGAGAGTGGAGGAAGAGAAGGAAGCTTGGAGAACACACTGCTGGAGCTTGCATTTAACTAAAGAGCAAAGTAACATTGTGCTCCATTGATTACACATTTTTTCTGCCTGTTGTGACATTTGCAGGAAGGCTAATTTATTCAAGCATGGAAATCTTTAAAAACTTAATTAAGTTATTTCTGCTATTTCCATGCCTTATTGTTTCGACTTCGCATTTAACTTTTTATATCTGGTTAATGTCTTTGAGGGAAAAAAACCCACAAACCAACCAGAGGGAGAAAAGAAATGGAAAGGAGAGGGAAGATGTGGCAGGAATCCTGGTTTGCTGGTGGGGTCTGTCCTGCAGGAGGTGGTCTCTGGGTGAGCCTGGCACATGGACAAGGGGATGAGCTGGGCATTTGGGCTCTGGTTTGCTGCCAGTGGGGATGGAGGGGGTGCCAAGGTGTTGTCAGGCTCCTCTGTGCTGCTGCCAGCGTGTGTGCATTCCCTGGAGAGCTGTACATCCCACTGTCCCTGCAAACAGGCAGCGAGGGGAGGACAGCAGGACAGGCTGGGTGCTCCTGGGCCCCCAGAAGAGGAAATAGTGGCAGGAAAACCCCCCGAGGCCCTGGGAGCCAGTGTTTCTCTGCACAGGAGGCTCTGAAGGGCGCAAGACGCTGCCAGCAGAGCTAAATGCTGCATTAATAAAGTTTCTGTCAGTAAATTCACTAATTAAGGCTCACAGATGGAGCTGGGAGGAATGCTTGTGGTGAAACCCAAGGAGTGTGAACACTGCCTGCTTTGGAGGCAGGCTGCACGCCTGGGGAAAATGGGGAAGAAAGGAAAGCAGCCAGGAGTTTCAAAAAGCTTTACCTGCATCTCCAGAAATGAGGTGAGCCCCAGGGTTGGGTCTGGGGGCTGTGAGCAGGGCTGTGAAACCAGCAGCCATGGCCCTGGTTTCACTGTGGGTTTATGGCAAAGCTGCCCAGCAGCCGGGTTTGAAGCGAGTCCAGGTTTGTCAGGCCCTGGGTTGGTGCCCTAAGCACCAATCTCCTTGTCCGTGACAGCGAAGATGGATGCAGGGAGGAACCACTCTGGCTATGAAAACCCCCAGAGCCATAAAGAGCTCCAGCCATAAATGACAAAGTGCTGTAAACTCTCTCGGCAGCAGCAGCGGGCCCGGGGGAAGAGTAATCCCCTCGCTCTCCAACATTTGCCAAGCATTAGGCTAATTTCCCTTGGGCTTCCACCAGGCATTCTGAGTTCTTGCTGGGTTTCTGTGTATTATTCTTAAGTCGTTACCCTGCACCTCGTGTTCCTGTTGGGAACTCTTACAGGATGGATTTATGGCGCTCATTCCCGTGCCCGTGCTGATGGATGTTGGCTCCCGGATGGTTTTTCCCTTCTGGACAGGTGCTGGCTGGGAATGCTCGTCCCTTCTGAGGGGGCTGAGGGTCAGGGCTCCTCACCGTGTTCCAGCCTCTTCCCAACCCCTGTGTGTGCAGGTGAGGGCCGGGAACAGGAGCAGCTCTGGGAGCTGCAGGTGCTGCTCCCGGCCGGGAGAGCGGCAGGAACGGGAGCCGGAGCTGCTCCGTGCTGGGCAGGGAGTGCAGCCCTTCCTCCTCTCTGCTTTGCTCCCCCCGTGGCTACGGCAGCATTTGTATTTGTCAGCCTATGGCAATGCTCTGCATATGGAATACATTTGCTCTGGGTGTTTGCCATTAACATTTTCATTTCTGTTTAGCGTCAGGAGTTTTCAATTACCGGCCTCGCAGAGCAGCGAGCCGTTGTGTTCATGCTCTCTTTGTTTTCATTTCCACATCCCAGTGAATTGCAGGACGGGAGCCCTGGCCCGGGGGTGATGGGGAGGAATCCAGTTCCTGCTCTGGGTTTGGTGCTGGCTGCTCTCACCCAGACTTTGGCAGGGGCTGGGAGCACACGGTAGCAGCAGGCAGGGGCTGAGCACAGCCCTGTCCCCTCTGTCACCACTCTGGGTGTGCCCTGCTCCTCTGTGGCACTTTCAGGAAGGGGCTGAGAGCTCAGAGCAGCTCGGTGCACTTGAGTCCCCAGCCTGGTAGGGCTGCAGGGACTCTGCGGCACAGCCCAAAATCTGTCTCCTCTCCCTTATCCCTATCCCAGCCCTGTTTTACTCTTCCTCTACTGTGGCTTTACACCTGCACTTTATAACTTAACTCCACGGAGAGGATAAAACTGTTTTAGCCAGTAAAGAAATGAGAGACAAGTAATGCACATCCTGGCTGAAACAGCAAACTCCGCATTTCCAAAGTGCCGCCTTCCTAAACTCTAAGTGAGCCATAATGTTTAGAAGGGGCCGTTGAAAGAGCAATAAAAGGCTGCCAGGTCGGGCAAACAGCAGCGTTAGCAGAGCTGGACGAGCCTGGGCACCCGAGCTGCTGCTCCCGGTGGTTGCAGCACTGCTGGGAAGTCCCCGGGGACAGGGGGAGGTGGTGGCGGTCCCCACGCCAGCCCCGGGGACACGGGCTGAAGGACGAGCTGCAGACCAGCACTGGACAGACAGATAGGAAGGTTCTCCTGGTCATCCTGCCAGTAATCAAATCCACCGTGATCCAGAACAACTCTTTTCCTGGCGTCCAAGAGCGGGGAACAAAAACTGCCACGAATTTGGCACCAGCCGGGAGACCCCGAGATCCACCTGCAGCATCCCCAGGTCCCTGAAGTGCTGCCTGTCCCCACAGCTGCCCTCCGAGGTGGCTGACAGGATTCAAAGGGGATGCTGCAAGCTGCTGAGGCTGAGGAGTTTCGCAAGTGTCCCGAGTGCTGTTAACCTCAGATTTAAAATCCGGGTTTCCTTTGATTTAAAGTGATTTTAAAGATTCCAGCACTCCCGCAGTGTAATTATCCCAAAGATTTCTGGGAGCCTTCTTTTCTGCCCCTTTGTTCCTAAGGCGGCTCTACAAGAATGCCAGGAGGTTACAGCCATTATGGAGTGTAATGCAAACAGGGCCATTTATTGCCTTTTTATGAGGGTAATGCTGCACCACCCAATAAATTCTGCAGGAAGGATTTGATGGAGAAAAGGCTGAGATTCAGCCACAGCAGGGTCAGCCAACGGGAGTTCTAATTTCACAGGAAAGCAGTTAAGGGGGCAAAAGGCGTATTTTTCACTCTCTTTGGAAGCAGTAGGGAAGGATGGGAGCTGAGGGAAAGCAGAGGAGAGAGCAGCTACAAAGGCAGGAGGAGAAGGTCCCAAGCTTGAGAGATGCTGAAAAGATTGGCCTTTCTCCATGTGTCTGTCCTCGTGAGGTCAGGGAGGGCTGGCTCCTGCTCGGAATGCGCTGCCAGGAGGAAACACAAACACGTGTTTGGTGGGACACAGGAGCAGAAGTCCCCTGGCACTCGGGTAGGCTGTAACCAAAGCCTGAGGCTGTCACCCACGCGTGGCCAGGGACTCGTGCCCACGTGGGGACCCTGGCTGTGCCTGGCCAGAGGCACGGGCCGAGAGGCATCAGCTGTGCTTGCCTTAATCAGTTCATTACGGCGAGCAGGGAATCAATGGCAGCGGGGTATCGATCACAAATTCATAACTGAAAACTGTGCTGCCGGTCCTGGCTCGTTTCTCCGTGTCAGAGATGAATCTCTGCCTCCCCTCCCGTGTGGAATCCCCATCCAGAGCCCTGTGTGACCGCTCCACGTGCTGGGATCCAAGCTCTGCCTGGCCCAGGGCTGGTTCCAGCTCGGTAGCTTGGCCAAAGGCCACTTGGAGCCCGTTCAGGGAGCCCCAGCTCGCTCGGTCCATCCCGGCTGCTGGGAGCCAGCTGTGCAGAGCCACAGGAGCACGGCGTGTCCAGCCAGATGTGCAGCCTCTGGAAGCGTTCCTGGATCCTGCCTGCCCGTGTTACAGCCCAGCCAGGCTGCGGTGGCTGCAGCCGCCGCCTGACAGCCGAGCTGCTCTTTCATGCTTCTCTTGTTCTCCTCGCTCGCAATTGATAGATCAAAATTCCCCGCAAACGACCGGTTTCATGGGCCGTTTCCTCTGCTGTCAATACGAGGAGCCGAGAACTGTCAGTGCCGTCCCTCCCGTCAAAGAAAAAATTCAATTATTTATCGCTGCCTCTCAGAAAACTAATTGTATTGCTAATTGTTCTTTTCCTGTGAGGAATGTTACATTTTTTTCAGGTGAATGGCTTTAGGCAGTTTAAGGGTTTGTAAAGAGTCTTTCATCAAACATGTGATTCAGAATGAACTCACTGAGATGACATTTCCCTTCCAATTTTCTGTTTATGTTTTTGAAGCGGGAGGATTGCTGGGAGCCCAGGGCTGTAGCTGCTAACCTGATTCATTCCCTGCACAGGCACGGGACTCAGTGCAGATGAATTTTACGAAATTGGCCGTGTTTATGTGTAATGGTGACAATAATGCGCTTTATCTATCTCCTGTTGAATTACAGCAGAGTTTTCCCAGGAAGTTTGACAGAAAGAGGATCAAGTTGCTGCTTAAATTTCTCCTTGGAGGACCTCAGGGTAATTTTCTTCCAGCACTTCAGATGCTGAGAAGGGCTGGGAGCAGCCGTAAGATCCTCGTGCATCCCTGACCCAAAGGAAGATGCCATGGGGAAAAGGGAAGGGATGAGGGGGGCACTATTCTGACAGTCCAAGGCACAGGAGTATCAAATCCATCTTGCATGAACACTTCAGGGTTTAAATGTCTCCTTTTCCAGCAGGCAGGAGCTCTCCTGTCACATCTTTTGCCTTTTCAGGACCATGATAAATCTTCTCTCTAACACACCCTGGAGAATAACAGCATCAATCATTTATTACTGGCACAAGTTCTCAAGATTCCTGACCCCGTCCGTGCTTGGAGATGAGACACGGAGCCTTGGCACTGCTTGTCCACCCGCTCCATCTCCAGCACATCCTGATGCTGCCCCAGCCCTGCCCACGTGGAGCTGGAGCTTCGTGGCAGCCCTTGGAAGGTCTGAGCCCTTTTCCAGCCTGGAAGGAGCAGGAGGGATGTGATTCCATTCTCATTTTCCACGGTGAAGCGGGAACCTGTGCCAGGACAAATCCCTTCCCTGATTGTGCAGGATGAAATGCAGCAGCGAGGGAGACATAACCCTTCAGTGCAGCAGCGATTTACAGGCTGCTCCTCCTCTAATGGGGCCCGAGCACCTGAACACGGCAACGGGCCGTAAAAACAAACAAACACAGCTTATCCCCCAGTCCCTCTGCTCCAGGGTATCCCAGAGCCTGAGGACAGTGTCACAGGACAAGGACAGCCCCCGTTCCCCTCCAAGGGTCAGCTCTGGAGATTCAGCCCAAGGCACAATCACAGACTCCTCCAACTCGAATCCTTTACCCCTCTCCCCCCTCCAGTGCGCTGGATGCTGCGGTCCTGGTGCCTGGCTGGGCTCTGCCAAGCCAAGAGGAGCCTCTGCGAGTGGGAACACAGCCAGAGATTCACTGCAGCAGCCTGATCCCGCATCTTACAGTAAATCAATGAAACTTCCGTGCCTTGACAAGCCCTTGCCACTTAAATAGACAAGAAACAGGTAGGGATGGATGCTGCAGGTTCCTCCAGATCATGAGGCATAAATCTCAAGAGAACAGCAGCGGAAAGATAAAACACTGCTGGAAGCACAGAACAGGATTTAGGATTTGTTTAGAGGTTGTCATTTTGACAGTAAGGAAAATACATTTTTCCTGCCCAGGGTTAGCAATTAGTGTGGCTGCAGGGAAAGGTAACGTGGTGATGAGCATGGCACAGCCCTCGCTACAGGTGCCTTGATGGCAGACTGCTCTGCTAAAGATGATAATTTCTAAAATCATCGAATCGTTTAGGTCTGAAAAGACCTTTAAGACCATTGAATCCCACCATTAGCCTAATGCTGTGGAAAAGCTGATAAGGATCTGGTGATGGTACAGCAATGGTTAGAGGCCATGTAGTGAGCTTGGTGTAATCAGCCTTGATGGACAGGGAAGGAGATAGAGAAGTGTAAATGGGAATTAATAAATTCAACAGCCAGATTAGCTCCCATTATTTCGCATCTCCCGCTGACCCGGCTCTCCAGCTGGCAGCGATCTGTCCCGGCGAGCTCCCCACAAAGCCGCAGGGCAGAGCCAGCCGGGCCCTCACAGCCGGCCCTGCTGCCGCCTGCGGAAGAACAAACCCTGCTTGTTTGGAAGAACAAATGCTGGAGCCATCGCGTCCCTCTCCTCGCCCTTACGAGGGGAGCCGGGCTGCGCTGCTGCGAGTGGAAATGCCATCTCTGAAATGTAATTTGGCTGGAGCACGCTGCAGGACAGCAGCAGCTGCGGAGGCAAATCCAAATAACGCTCGGCACTGTAATTGCATATGTAAAAATGGGAAAGAAGAGAGCGAGAGGAAGCGGCCTCCTCTGCTCTGCTGGGTATTACAGATGTAGCTGTCATCCTCTTTCCCTGCCGCAGTGGTTGTAGGTGTTCAGTCCTGGTACTCCGCTGGGTGTTGTAGAGAGATTGGAATGTAATTTCCAAGGTACAGAGGTCAAGCCATGAGGCTGCTCGGGCGCCTTGTGCCTCCGACAAGGACTTACCCAGCTTAGAGCTGATCCAGTCCCTCTGCGAGGCGGCTGCCCCGGAGGGGGGGAGAGGGAGTGCAGCTGCTGTGGGGTGGGGTGGGGTGGCCACAGGAAGCTCAGGACCCCCCACCTGCCCAGCAGCTGCTTCCTGGGCTTGCCAGGTGTTGGGATCACCGTGCTCGTGGTCCTGCACAGCCTGCCCTGAGGTGCTGGGGTCAGGTGCCTGTGGGATGCTGGGGTCAGGCTCCCTCCTGTCCCCTGCCCTTCCCCTACGGGCTGGGAAGAGATGGATGGATGGTGGATGGATGGATGGATGGATGGATGGATGGATGGATGGATGGATGGATGAGGGATGGATGGATGGATGGATGGATGGATGGATGGATGAGGGATGGATGGATGGATGGATGGATGAGGGATGGATGGATGGATGGATGGATGATGGATGGATGGATGATGGATGGATGGATGGATGGATGGATGGATGGATGAGGGATGGATGGATGGATGGATGGATGGATGGGAAGGAGGGATGGATGAGGGATAGATGGATGGTGGAATGGATCAATGGGATGGATGGATGGATGGATGGATGGATGGACGGATGGATGGATGGATGGATGGTGGATGGATGGATGAGGAATGGATGGATGGTGGATGGATGGATGGATGGATGGATGGATGGATGGATGGATGAGGGATGGATGGATGGATACATGGATAGATGAATGGATGTGCAGATCCATTCTCATACCCACTGACGTTTCAAAAGAACCCATGTCCTCTCCCTGACCTGCTGTCCTGTGTCACCTCTGAGTCACTGGCACTTGCTCTTTGCTGAAGTTCCCTATGGAATCCCTCAAGGTGCAGAAGAAATACAATATTGTTTGTGTCCTAAATGAGATGCTTGCTTCACGCAGATATTGATCAATATGTGAAGGAGACACCATTAGGGAGGACAGAATTCTTTGCTTTCAGGTGAACTCTTTGACCTCTTACACCCCAGACTGTGAAAACTGAAATCAGTTTATCAATCTAATTTTCTGTTCACAATTAATGCTTCTATTTTTCAATTTGCTCTAATCAGGAAGAAGAGCTAAACAGAGCAGTTCCCTCTGTGAACTGTCTGTGTCCTCTTCCCAGTTTGCCTGGTTCCCGTGCCACACTGTTCAGGTGGGGATGAGCTCTGCCAGGTGGGACACAGAACTGCTGCTCCCTCATGCTATGGGATTGTTAGAGATTGTGTGTTATCCTCTTTGTGAGGCTGAGTTCTCCTGCTCCGTAATTTCATCCAGCTTCCCTAAATTATTCATCTTTTTCAATAGGCCACAGGAGCCTTCTGCTCCCCCTCCTAAATTATTTTGCAGCAAACAGAGCTGCTGCAGAGGCAGCGGTGGCTCTGCAGAGGGGGAAGATCTCCACAGATCTCCTTTATCACGGGGAGTGCTGTGGGCTGAGATAAGTCCACATGCACCCAGAGCCTCCCAAGGACCAGGCTGTGTTGGGAAGGGTAAAGTTTTCCTCTGAGGGACTGAACATTTCCTTCCCAAGGCATTCGCCAGAGAATCCCCGACGGCTCCACGCGGCTCCAGAGCTCGCTGGCTTCAGGTTGTAAATGTTTTCTATTTCTTACAAGCTGTGAATCTGATGAAAATGTAGCAAAGGCAGGACCCAGCAGCCGAGGAAGCAAACTGTGCAGCACGCGGCGTTGTGCTCCTATAGGGTGTCTTCAAGTGTGGCGGGTAATGATCCGGCAGCTGTGAATCCATACAAACCAGCACTGCTCCGAAGGGCTGTAATTATTAATCTGCTAACGCAGACACAATGCACTCAGCCTGCTCTCAGCCTCTCCCAGGAATGGGAAATAATGCTGCAGTGGCAATTACCTTAATGCAATTATCTCAGATGTGAAATTCCACAACCGCACTTCGCGTCCTGGGTTGTGGAGGACGGAGGGGAAGGGGGGCTCTCCAAGGCTGGGCCCCCACTCCTGGTGCCAGCAGGATCTTGTGTCCCTTGTCACCTGTGCTGTTTGAACCCCTGGCAGACACAGGACCTGGGCACTGGCACATCCTGCAGTTTGGGTCCTCAGGGGATGGGCAATGGCAGGGACAGGAGCAGAGCCGTGTCCTAAATCAGGAACCCTGACCCAGATGGCATCACACGGGCAGCTAAAGCAGCCCTCACCCCAAAATCTGACTGGAAGGAGCTTGGATCAATCTGTTTTGTTTAGACCCAGGGTAAAGGAAATGCAGGAAGCCATGCATTAAGCCATGGTGATCCCACCAGGGCAGTCCCTCCCACTCACAGTGCCCACGGTAACCCCACACTCAGGACAGGCAGCAGCAAGGCCTGAGCTGCTCAAAGTTCCTTGGAACCCTCGTGCACACCCACAAATCAGGAGAGAAAATGTTCCACAGTTTGTTCAGGATGGACCTGGAGACTATTCCAGTGTTCCTGTCTCTCAGGGAGGAATGAACTAATTGCAGAGGATTTTTAAAAGGAAGATTGTAACTGGCCCAGAGCAGTAAATGGATTTTACTTCCTTTGCTCTGATAAATATTTAATTACTGAGTGTAATGCAGGGATTGGGTTTAGTTCTTGCTTGTTTTGATGGGCTTTTGTTTGTTTTTACACATATATTTATTTATATTCTATACTTCCATTTCAACTGCCATCCTCATGTGCCTTCTCCACAGTGGTATCTCTCAAAATTAAATGGAATTGTCTTTCCACTCCTCTAATGCACACTGCCTTCATGTCCAGAGCCTGTCTCTGGGAGAAGCAGCACAAAAATGAGCCACCACTGCAGAGCCTGATGTGTCCCCCACCTGCTGCCCTGACAGTCACTGGTTTGGGTTTGGTTTGCTTTTCCCTCTTGCTTTCAAGTGTCATCCTGCACAATCCTTACCATTTTATTTTTTAAGAAATCTCATCCCAATAATGTAATCGCTCGAAAATGTTTATTTACTTAAGGGACTCTTTAGTGAAAACTCCAGGCTCTTGACTACTAATATCATGCATTTACGTAATTGTGTAATTACAGCTCAAATGACAAATGTTTCTTTAGGCTCCATTTCTCTCCCAGGACCATTCCAAGGGCAGCACAGGGGTGTCCAGCTGCTCCCTGTGCCACGGCCCTGGCAAGTGCCCACACTTCAGCTCTCCCTGGCCTGTACTCCAGGTTGATGAATTATTGCTGGTGCAAAAATCTCATTAAAATCATGGAGAATGTGCCCAGATGCGGCACCCCAGGGCCTGGCAGGACAGTGCTGCTCTGCTGTGCTGGGGCTGTGTCCCCAGCCCCTGTGCTGTCCCCGCTGTCCTGGCTGACCCCGCTCGGTGCCGTGCACGCCGCAGCCTTCCCGGATCTCATTCCGTGCAGCAGGGCTTTTCCCAGCAGGACTGGCAGTGCTACAGCCTCATAAATAATGTTCCCAACGGGATGCTGTGTTGCTGTCAGGCCATTAATGCTTGTGTATTTCTCTTTGTAACGTTCGAGTGCCTTATTTGTGCCGAGAGGGCCGGGCTGTCTTTGTGAGGAGCGGGCAGACGGCGGCTGCTGCCAGGCTTGGTGGGGTTTGGTAGCTCTGGGTTTACATTGCAGAGGTTGTCACTGCCAAGGATCCCTTCGTGTTCCCAGCTGGGAATATTTCTGCTTCAGGCCACACGTGAAGTTTGTTCCTGCAGAGGTGGCTCTGTCCCCACGTGTCCCCAGCACCCACGGCGTGGCACTCAGAGTATTCCCAAAGTCCAGCTGCAATAAACCTCCAGCCTCAGCTCCAACTTCTCCAGGCATAAAAGTCTCTGCATGTGGTGTTTGATGGCCTTGGCCATAAAAGGAGCCATAAAAAGGTAAGGGCAACTCCACCTGGAGGGGATGTCCCCCAGCCTGTCCCTGACACGGGTGGAGCATTGTCGAGTGTCACCAGCCGCCCCTGGCCAGGCAGGAACCAGAACCAGTTGTACAGAAGGGGATTTATAGGGCTTCTCCTCTTTGCTCTTCACTGGAAGCCACTTTGGTGATAAGCAGCATCCCCTGCAGCACTCAGGTGGCTGAGCTGGGGTTTCCACAGTGGAAAGGCTTTGGAGACACTGCTCAGCACTGCCCAAGCCCCATCCCATGCCGAGAGCAGGAGGAGAGGCAGGTCCTGGGTTCCAAACACGCTGGGTCCCCAGGGAGCCATAGGGAGAGCCTTAAATTTGGTACGTTCAATGTCAGCTTTCATTGCTGCAAAGATCCCACTGAACCCACACCCATCAGTGAGAGACTTCCAAAGTGCAGGGGAGTAAAACTCCTCATGGATAACAGCCCCAAAAATGCCTTTTTTGGCAGCTTTATTGCCTGGCACACAGGGAAAAGAGCAGATGCGCTTTCAGAACCAGAAAGAATTCCCTTAATGGTCACCCCAAGGCAAGGTGAGGGGAGCTTTGCTTTCCCCACGGAAGGGAGAGCAACCCGGGCCTCTCCAGAAAAGAGCAGGCTTGGGTCTCAGGCTGGCTTGGGTCTCCACACTGGTGCTGATGGGAGCACAGAGAGTTTTGTAGCAGCTGGGGAAACTGTCCCCACACGTTCCATGCCAGAAATCTGCAGAGTGGGTGTGCAGGCTGCTGGGGTGCAGATCCACTGACCCCAGGGGCTGCCAGCCCCCAGCTCCAGCAGTGCCCACGTTGCCCTGTCCAGCACTGAGGCCATCCCAACAGATGGGCTCCAGGATCCAGATGTTGTCACTGGGAAGTCCTGTCAGGGGTTACTGGCCGGGGTCTCGTTCTCGCCTGTCAGACTTGACATCTTCAGCGTATAATTAAATGCCAGGACGCGAGCAGCAGAGCAGGTGCATGCTAATGAGGAGATCAATTTTAATTATGATTTTAATTAAACACCCAATCCGGTAGGAAATATGACAAGCAGGCTAGAAATGCAAAATTTATACTGGGGGAAAACAACAGTGAGAGACAGAGAAGATGGAACTGAGGTGTGTGTGCCTTGAAGCACAGGCTGGGTGGGAGGGAGGATGGATGGGTGGCCATGAGCCAGGGTGGGCATGGAGGGCATCCTCTGATTCCTCTTGTTGCCATAATTTGATGAGGAAAGTTCAAAAAACCACATTCACCATTCTAGCTATTTTTCCAAACTCTCAATTTTTGCTCTCTGCCAGTGCTCCAGAGCTCTTGTAAACCACAGGGTGTGCAGCCACATGGTAGAAATCAGCTGTAATAGGAATTACCACTGAACAGATATTTGGCAAGAGGCTTTACAGCAGCCCATGTCACAGGGGGCTCGTGGTTTTGGATCATGGATCAGAGGGAACCTTTGGGATCCCTCTGTGCACAGCCCGGTACATTTGGCTGTTCCAGATTAACTCCTGCATGAGCTCCAGCAGGCTTCAAAAGAACAAATCCCTCCCCGAATTTTCAGAGCAGGAAACCCTCCATCACTCCTGCCACGGATCACTCCCACCTCCTGACTCATCCAAACCTGCCTGGCTCCAGCTCTGGAGCCTTCCCACAGCTGCAGGATGTCTTTGACAGGGACACTGCTGAGCCACTGCCATCAGGTTCGTCTCTTCCCAGCACAGGCGGACCCCAGGAGGCTCTGCCACATCTGCCCTGTCCCTACCTGAGCTCTGGCCCCTGGGGATGTGTTTGGGGCAGCCTGGGCACCGCGTTCCCTCCCTGGAGGAGGTGCCTGGTGTCAGCCCCGCGGGGGAAGAGGAGCCTGGGATGCTCCGCTGGTCCCGGCCGGGGGAGGGCCCGGAGCAGCGAGCACAGGCTGCCTCATCCGAATGGAATGCTGCCGAGCAGGGATGGAACACCAGGCCAGGTGCCGGGAACGGGGGTTTTAAGCTCATTGGTTACCCGAACTCACCCCGTCCCTCCCCCCAGCCTACCCCGACCCTGCAGAATTATTGATTTTGCTGGTTTTTCACTATTCCATATCATAAATTGACCTCGGCAACCCTTTTCCCTAACTAACGAGGCCATTAGCGACGGGGGCGGGCGGGCAGCTCTCGCAGATCAATCGGACACGGGGATGTGCCTGTGAGTGCGGACCCCACGGACATGGGGTGCACCCGCCCCCGTCCCCCGGGTGGGGTCACAGACCCCAGAGGGGCAGAACCCGGCAGAGCTGGGGCTGGACTGTGGGAATGAGCCGCTTGCCCCGGCAGCTCTGCCATCAACAGCACTTTTTTCCTGTGGTTTGGCTCCCGGCCTCGACACTTTGAGTTCGGGGGGATAATTAGGGGCTGCGGATGGAGCCGCTCGGTGACGCCAAGCCCCGCTCCCACTTTTCCCCAAAAAAGGAGGCTCAAAGAAGAAAAGGGGTGTCCTTCCCGCAGCCCCCGCTCCCTGCCAGGCTGGGCTTTGATTTGCTGGCTGAAGTTTCTCTGCGGCTTTGCCCCTCCCGTTTAATTAGCTGCTCCGAGCGCTCCGGCAGCAGCCGCAAACCCCGGGCTGGGTTTTTATAGAGCGCGTTTTTACCTTTCACCCTCTGGAAATGTCAGAGCAGCGGGGAAGCCGCGCCGCTTTGTTGCCGCCGCTGTTTTAATAACTTTATGGCTTGCAGCGCTCCGGCGGCCCTGCTGCCCAGCTGCCTTCGGGAGGAGAGGCCCGGGGAGATAAGAGATAAGAGCCCGGCGGAGCGGCGGAGCAGCGCCCGGGGCCCGGCCGCTGTCGTTAACCCGGGCTCGCAGGGTCACTCCCTTCCTGCCGCCCGGGCTGCGGCCCGCTCCATCATCCTGGCCAGATAAAAGGCAAAGCCAGGGCTGGTTACTTATCCGGGGCTCGATTTGAAAGCCGGAGCTGGGGAGAGGGGAGAGGCTGGGGGCAGCTCGGCTCACCTCCGGAGCGGGCGGTTGTTACAGCAGAGGCACCTCGGGCTGCAGGAAGCAATTTGTCTCCCGGAGGCTGACAGGAGCTCCTTTCTTCTTCACTTACTCCTTGCTCAGAAATAAAAGGGGCATCCGCTCACATGAAAAGCGGGGAAGGCTCCAGGTTTCCCTTGTGAGGTCTCTCCCGAGCTGGCACGGACGGGCAATTTGTACAAATGACACTTCCCTGGGAGGGAAGAAAGAAGGAGAAGAAGAAAGAGCCACCCCAGCTTCCAATTTGTGCCGCAGCAGTCTGCTCCAGCTCCTCCTCTCCCCTACTTTCAACCTCCCGTAGGCTGCTCTGGCTCTGCTCCCCGGCTCCGGGAGTAGCCAGTCCTGTGGCCAGTCCCGTGGTCCAGTGGCCACACGGACCGGGCCGGGGGTCAGTGGCCGGGGGTCAGCATCAGCTCCCTTGCTGCTCTGCCCGCCAGCAGCGGCCCCTTGGAGCCAGCTCTGCTCAGCCCAGCCTCGCTGAGTGCCTGGCCAATGTGTCCCAAGTCACCTCTCGAAGGGGAGCAGTTAAACTTCCACAGACTCCTTGGTGGGCGTTTTTGTTCAGTATTAGAGTGGTTCTAATTCGATTTATCTTAATTCACTTGCAATTTGCTTATAATTAAACTACAGTGAACCAAGGGAGCTGATTTACCCGGCGCACTGAAATCTGATGAGGATTGTGAATCAGCCACCTCAGTTCACTGCACAGTGTATTAATATAAATTGAAGTCAATGGTGGTTTATATTAATGCTTTCTTGAATGTCCCTATATGTGCAGGTCTGGGGGAGAGCGCAGAAAACGTTTGGTTTTGGAGGAAAACACCTTCTCTTGTGCTTTGTGTTTGTCCCAGGCACTTAGGACCAGGACAAGAACCAGGACTTCACCCTGCCAGCCTGCCCCATCCAATCACAGGATAACAGAATCATTTCTAAAGTATTGGACAGATGAGGTAAGGGAGGATTTAATCCCCCAAAAAGCGCCCCTAAGGGCCCTGGCACCTGGCAAAAGGGGGTCTTTATCCCCAGATAATGGACCTTGCCAACATTAAGCTCTCTATCGCCATTGCACAGTCAATTATCTCCTAATCAGGGCCGTTTTGTCAGAGGTTATTGCCCTAAGGACTCAATTAGGTTATATCCACGTCATTAATATTTTATGGAAAAATCATTCACGTGGAAGTGTTAAACACCTTCGCAAACTTCCTTCCCCCCACCCCCAGGGAAAAAGGGATTTGAAGCTGCCCGGGCAGGGCCTGGCAGTGCAGCTGGTGAGGGATGCAGGGGAAGCTCCTGCGCTGCCTCCACACCCAGGAAGGACCTGTTGGAGCTGTTCTCCAAACCATCCCCCCATCAGCTCCCTGTGCGTGTGCTCTGGGGTTATTTTCAAGCTCTGAGTTATATTTAACTCGAGGTATAACAGTTGCCAGTCTGAAACCTCTGTTTTATTAAGCCAGGCGTTTGCGTACTCTCAAGTAGAGCTGCTTGGAAAATGGAGAAAATTGCAGAGAAAGCCATTTCTTCTGATTACCATTTATTTCCAGTAAAAAAAGGTTCATTGTCCTTCATCCAGGACATCTGATGGTCAGGACAGGAGGTGGTGGGGGCAGAGGCTGTAGCTCGTGGGCATCACCTGGGGAATGGGGCTGTGGAGTGGTAAAGGCTGCAATGTGGCCCTTGGGGAGCTGATAAAATAACTGTAATGATGGTCCAGGGTGCCAAATATCCTTAGCATCCCAGAGTTCAGCTCTCGAGCAGCAGTCATTGAAGTTAATAAAAGCCTTTGGAAGGCTTTTTCCAAAGGTTTCTTTGGTGGGCTCACACTGTTGCTGTTCTCTCGGGTGGATTTTCATGCTGGCAAAAACACAATGAAAAGAATAAACTCAGCAGTGCAAAAACATGTACCAAAAGCCAGTAATGGCACAAAATGTTGTGATATTCCTGCACCTCTGAGATTTCCCAGTGTAAGTAAAGAATCTGTCTTCCCTCCCTCCAGCAGATTCGTTGGGAGCACTCCTGGATGAAGTCAAGCTCCTCACAGAGCAGTGATGGGTCTGAGGGGGTCAGAGGCCCTGGATGGCAGCAGGCAGAGCCTTTCCGGGGGCTGGGAGGAGCAGAGATTCCCTGCAGTGATCCGTGTCTCACCAGGCAAGTGTTTCCCATTAATGGGGATTGACATGGAGTAGGGCTGTTTTTTTAAAAAAAAAAAAAAAAAGTTCTCTTCCTTCCCTAGGCAGTTTTGATGTGAATATTAATATTAACATAATTTCATGATGATTAGAGAACACAATTAGGGGCTATTAATAATGACACAAATAATGACATTTAAGGCCTCGTTTTCCTGTGAGTAACACTCTGTCTGGTGGTATTTAAACAGCTCTGTCTGGCACAATCACTGCTGTGCCAAGGTGAAGCCGCGTCATCGTCACTGCGATGCCAATCACTGTGACACTGCCTGCCAGTGCCCGCCCTGCCCGCAGCCAGGGAGAGGAGAGGAGAGGGAGAGGGAAAGGGAGGGGAGAGGGAGAGGGAGAGGGAGAGGAAAGGGAAAGGGAAAGGGAAAG
>WBNO01011734.1:310443-357912 GCA_013400575.1 Peucedramus taeniatus
CCACTGCTTGCTCGGCTCGCTGCCGCCTCGCTGGGATCGCGGGGGAGTGGGGGGAGTGGGCTCCGGCTGTCCGAGATGGCAGCGGGGTGGAGCAGAGGCGCTCGCCGTCTGAAGGAGCAGCAGGAGCCCGGCAGGAGCCGTGGGTGCCGCGCGGGGCTTGGCGCAGCCCGCCGGGACCGTGATGGAGCGGGGTGGATCGGCTCCGGTTCAACAATGGAACGGGCAGATGCGGTGGGCTCGGGCTCGAGCCGGCCCTGGCAGCACTGTGTGGTTTGCTGACAAGGCAGGGGAGACAGCAGCACCGGCACTGACTCGGAGCGGGCCCGGCCCGGGTCAGGAGGTGCTGTAACACTGACTCCGCCGCTGTCCGGAATGGGGGGGACAAAATCTGCAGCCTGAACGGACACGCGAGAAAGATCAGGAGCTGGCTCCAGGAGATACCGTTATGAGAGACTGAACTGGGGTGAATAGGGGTGAAATGTGTAACATTTTAAACACATTTCTAACCAGTTAAAACCTTCTAACCCCACTCTCACAGAGAGGGAAAGGCCTGCCATGAGCAGGGATGCTGCTGAAGGTGCTGGAGCCATGGGCACACTCGGAAAGAGGCTGAGGGCTGTTCTCCAGGAGCTGACCCCACTGCAGGGCACACTCCAGCCAAAACCTCATCCTCTCAGGCCTGGAGTTCCTCAAACAGGAGGAGAAACCTGTGCAGTGCCAGCAGAGCCCCATCCCAGTGCCAGGCTGACCCTTCCCAGGGGCCAGCTCCCATGCCCCACTGTAAAAGCAGCTTAATGGGGCTGTTGCAGCCCAATTCCACTGAAGTCAGGCCTTGCAAAGACCCCATTTCTTTTCCAACACATTCACTGCCAGGCTCAGCCCTTGGAAGAGGCCGTGCTGTGCTAATGTCACTTAATGGAAACCTCGGAATCAATTTTTTGCTCCCTGAAGAAAATCCCCCTGGTTTATGCAGCAAAAGCTGTAATACTGGAAATGGCTTCAGATTTTTTTGTGAAAAAAAAAAGGGAGGGGAAGAGAAGAAAGGTTCACTGTAGCTCCACCAAAAAGAGGTCAAGTGGAAGGCTGCCAGTTGGATGCCTGGTCCAGCCTTGCTGCCCTGGGGGAGGTGTGGGGCTGTGCCAGGCTGTCCCCAGGGCTCTAGGGGATGGGGGCTCTGTGGCAGCACTCGCCCTCCCAATTGCAAATTCCCGTTTCTCTGGAACACCCCAAAACGTGGCAAGTTCCCTCATGCTGTGGAGAGGGGGTGGCAAGGTTGGAGGGCAGTGTTATCCCACACTGGGACGGGGACAGGGACAGTGCCAGCTGGCAAAGGGCATCCGAGGGGATCTCAGGGTGCACAGAACACCCCTCCCATTCCTGGATTCAGGCACTCAGGGGAGGAGGGCAACTGCAGAGCCCAAAGCTACGAGAGGGTGGCTCGTGGCCCCCAGGACCAGCTCTGGTGGCCCCATGAAGGAGCTCAGGCTGAGCCTCACTTGAGCCTTCCCTGCCGGGGCTGCCGGGTGTGCGAGCAGGGCCCCGGGCGGAGGATCCGGGAGGGAGCAGCGTTCACTCGGCATCACCCACACCTGCAGCTCACAGCACGCTAAACAAAGCCTTTCATTACATTCTGGAGACAAACAGCTCCGGGCCATTCCTCATTTCAATGCACACACAGACACCTCGGCAAAACCCTGCTCATTCAGCTGGAGCTGGAGCTTCCCGGAGAGAGTTTCCATGCAGAGCAGCTCGGGCTGTGCTCCCAGCCCGGCTCCTGGGGAGCTCCAGCTCACCACGGGCAGGGACAGGGCTTTGCCAGCCTTTCAGGTCTTAGAAACCTGGAACCTCCCGTGTTGGAAACCTGCAATGTCCTGTGCTGGAAACCTAGTATCTCTTGTGTTGGAAACCTGGAATCTTCCGTGTTGGAAACCTGGAACCTCCTGTGTTGGAAACCTGCAATGTCCCGTGTTGGAAACCTGGAATGTTCCGTGTTGGAAACCTGGAATGTCCCGTGTTGGAAACCTGGAATGTCCCGTACTGGGAACCTGGAACCTCCCATGTTGGAAACCTGGAATCTCCCGTGTTGGAAGGGACCCACCAGGATCATCAAGTCCGTCTCCTGTCCCTGCACAGACCCCCCAACACTTCCACCCTGGGCATCCCTGGCAGTGCTGTCCAAGCTCTCCTGGAGCTCTGGCAGCTCGGCCGTGCCCATTCCCTGGGGAGCCTGGGCAGTGCCAGCACCCTCTGGGGGAAGAACCTTTCCCTGAGCCCCACTCTGCAAACCAACCCTGCCACCTCCTGCCCCACAGCCCCCCAAAGCCACCAGAGCTGCCAGTGGGGTGGACAAGACTCCATGAAAAGCCACCAAATCAGTTATTAAATTTTAATCAAACAATGCAGAGGGCTACAGAGATCACACTAAAATTTAATGAGCCGGGCTTGTTGGCTTCCCAGAAGAAGCACATTACAGTAAAAGTGTGGCTCCGGAAAGGTGTCTGATTTCCAGGTATTATCCACAAACCCTCCCCATTCCCTGCTCACCGGGAGAAACGAGGCGTGAAGTGGTTCCTTATGGCTGGTTAAATGAGGGTTTGTTTTCCCCCTTCCTCCAGGCACCAATTTCTTTTCTTTCATCATATCGCCACAATTTATTTATTCTGGAATTTTGACTCTTCAGAGCTCACAGGCAGAAAGGCCTCACAGAAAAGCTGCTCTTCTTCAAATATCAGGGATGTTGTGTGGATTGAGCACCCCTCGTCAGCCTGCAGTGATCTGTGCTCTGGGGTCACTCTGTTCCCTTCTTTCCAGCAGAAAGGAAACCCCAACCCCAGACTGGTTTTTTGTCTCAGAGGCTCCAGTTCCCAGCTTAGGATGCAGGCAGCATCGCATCTAGAACTGCACAGCTGCATGCAGCAATTCAAAAATTGTCTTGTTGGACGACAATGTGCCAATTTTTCACATTTACAGCCATTTTCGGTATTACAGCCTGTGGCACTGAAGCCGGGAGGCTTTTCTTCAGGGAGCAGGAGCTGCGGCGGAGGTGACCATTAGCACACGCCGCCTCTCCTCCGGCCACGGGAGGGTGGGAGCCTGCTGGGGAAGGGCCGGGGGAGCTGCAGGGGCTGGATTCCATCAGCCCTGGCAGCTGCCGGCACCGGCAGCGCGACGCGCCGGGTCGGAGCCCCTGTCTAGACCGGGGGGCTGGCAGCGGCTCCCGCTCCGCTTTCATATGCCTGGGTGAGCTCCAGGCTTGGGAAAGTGAATTAGTCCTTGGGCTGGAGCCAGGGCTGTGGCGTTCCGTGCTCCGGGAACGCGGGCGCTGAGGGAACGGTGGCGGGGCTGTCCTGGGCAGGGGGTGACAGCGGGGTGGGGTCCCGGGGTGACAGCAGAGGGGTGACAGCGGAGTGGCTTCTGGGGTGACAGCGGGGTGGGATCCCGAGGTGACAGCGGGATGTGTTTTGGGGTGACAGCAGGGGGGTGACAGCGGGATGGGTTCTGGGGTGACAGCGGGGGGGGGTCCCGAGGTTACAGCAGGGGACTGACAGCAGGGTGGGGTCCTGGGGTGACAGCAGAGAGGCGACAGCAGGGTGGGTCCCGGGGTGACAGCAGGGGGGTGACAGCAGGATGGGTTCTGGGGTGACAGCAGGGGGGTGACAGTGGAGTGGGTTCTGGGGTGACAGCAGGGGGGTGACAGCAGGGTGGGTCCGAGTTGACAGCAGGGGGGTGACAGCAGGATGGGTTCTGGGGTGACAGCAGAGTAGGTCCCGGGGCACCCACCACTCACAGGGGGTTTGGGGGCACCCACGCATGCACAGCTCCCCTCCCAGCCTGCTGTGGGTTTGTTTATACAGCAGGAAAATGCCTTTCGTTGCTAGGGCAGGCTTTCCCAAAACTCCCCCGGGAGAGCCTTTCCAGGCTGTAGCCAGGCTCTCTCCAAGCTGTGCCATTCCCAGCAAAGCCCACCACAGCTCTGGGCGGTGTCAGGCAGAGAACAGCACCGTGGCAGCACTTTCACTGCTAGGCTGCAAGACCTGCAGCTCCAGTGGGGCCCTTCCTGCTTCTCCAATCCCTTTGTCATTAATTAATTAATTACTATTTATTTTTATTTGCAAACTTTATCATTATTCCTGAAAAACTCCTGGGTTTTACTCTCCTTTTACAGCACTTTTGGGGTATGCTGGGCCAGGTGGGGCAGACTGGGCACTTCTTTCCCTGGAGCTGAGGTCATGGATCACTGCTGAAGCCACCCTGAGTCTGGGGTGTCTGGGCTTGGAGGGGGCTTGTACTGCTAAGTGCTGACAGGACGTCGCTGTCAACACAATGTTCCGCCTTGGAGAACCTTAATCTAGGAAGATACTTAATGAATTAGTTAATTAATGAGTGGAGTTTGATTGATGGATCATAGGGAGCTCTCAGCAGGGTGAGCCTGACCCTGGGATATTGCTGCTGTTGCTTAAATGCATCCCCTCGCTGGTCCGAGGCACTCGGTGTTCTGGCAATTTGCATGCATTAAATGTAGCTCCTTAATAGGATGTAATGTTAGTGAAAAGCCAAAAGCATAGCAGCTGTAACTTAAAAGACAGCCCCATTACTGCAAGCCTTATAATTAGGGTAAGAGGGAGACTCGCGCTGCCATATGTTAAACTCTTTTGAGGTTAATAGCTCTGTAAGATTTTGCAATTTAAAAAAATTAGTCTTGAGGAACGATGACAAGGCTCGTCAATGAGGCTGCTCTAGCGGGGGCCGGGATGCTCTGCCCTGCACAGCCAGGCGTGGGGGACAGGGCTGCTCCCGGCGATCCCCTGCCCCTGGCCACCCCTGCCCTGCCCTCCTCTTGCCCAGCCTTTTGTCAAATCCCCCCTTCCGCCCCCGCTGCACCCAGGGGTGCTCCTGGCTGGCAGGACACGCGGCAGGCGCTGGGCAGGAGCAGCTCCTCCTCTGCCCTGCTCTTTGGGGGCCTGTTCAAATTACACACAACAGCAGCTGCTGCCTCCAGGTCCCCAGCCCGGTGTTTGGCTGATGCAGGAACAAATAACCCTTGTGCAGTGGCTGTTTGTTGAAGCCCTTTTCCCGTGTAATCGCTGCACAGAGGCCTCTGCTCCGTGTCTCAGGCTCTCAGCACGGGGGCTCCGTGAGCATCCCGAGCGTTCCGCGTGCTCAGGAGCGCTCCGAGCTCCCGGGGCTGGCTCTGGACCCAGGAGGGGTTGGGTGGTCTGAGCTCAGCCCTGGCAGGGAGGCAGCTCCCCGGGGGCTCCTCTCGGCGGGGGTTGAGAGACGGCTCCTGTGTTTTTCCTTCCAGCCTTTCTTCCTTTCTTCTGTTGTGCAGGCAAATCATTCCACTTCCCAGCCTCAATTTCCTCATCCATAAAACTGAGACTAAAAATGTACTTGTTAAGGGTGTCACAGGGCCTTCTGAATCTGCCAGGGCTTTGATGTCCTCTTGTTAAAGTACCGTGGAAGTGAAGGCATTTATTGTCATCAGTACGTGAGGTGGGTGGCTATCGGGCAGCAGCGCGGGCTGGGACCTCTGGGGACACTTGAGGTCTGTGCACTTGACTTTGCTGCCCAGGGTGGGCATTATTTGGGCACTTCCTTGGCTCTTCTCCCTGCCAAACGATGGGCAAACAGTGCCTGGAAGCAGCCAGTGGGGAACAGGTAGGGTTGGTTGGTGTGGGGAAGGTTCTGTGCCCGGCTGTGCTGTCCCTGAGCTCTGTGAGGTGATGGGTGCTGGTGCTGGTCATCACCCAGACCTGCTAAATAGGAACTTTCTCAGCCACAATAGTGGAAGACTTTAAGGTCATCCTGAGCTCGCTTTAATTGTTTCCTTCCTGCACCCCCCTCACCTTATTGAAGTGTTTAATTGCTTTCTTATTTAAGTGCATCAAGATTTCCTGATAGGCTGGTCCATTTGGCTTGCTTGTTCTCTTTAGGGAAGCTGGGGAAATGGAAAAGAGACAATTATTTTGAAGTTCCAGGTTATTGGGAAGAGATACGAGATTGTTAAATCCTCTCCATTGGTGTTTGGGTATCATGAAGCTCAGGGGCTGTTTTGATATTGAGCTGGGGTTCAGCTCTGTAAATTCAGGATTTGTTCTTCTGCTCCTTAGAGACGGAGGCCTCAGCTCCACTGCCCAGTCACTGTTGCTGCTGGGATGGTCGTCAGGTGCTTTCCAAAGAGTCTGAGACTGTGACTGAGGAGCAGACCTCAGGAGATGCCATTTCAGGGGTGCAGACCCTAAAGGGGGACTGGGATTGTTCCCAGCCCTGCGTGGCTCTCGTGTTCCAGAGCCCGGCCATGCTGTGTGTCGTGGTACCTGTGAGCAGCAGCTCAGGGTGCTCAGGAGCCTCCCTCTTGGACACAAGCTGCCTTTTTCCTTTTCCCATTGGTGCTCCAATGTCAAAGGCAAAATCCCCATCTTCAGATCGATACCAAAGCCATTAAAGCACATCTTCAATTTCTGCGGGTGCTGCTGCCGTGCTCAGCACTGCTGGGTTTAGAACGAGTTCACATCTTCCAGCAAAGGGAGATGCTTCCCTGTCCTGGCCCCTCCTGCAGGCTGGCCAGCAGTGAAGTGGTTGATCCTCTAGCAGGGAAAAGAGGGTTACAGAGGCTTTGGAGCAGATTTCCAGGTGCAGGGGGAGCTGCCAGCCCCCAGCTCGCTCGGATGTCGGCATACGGGGCTGCTCGGGGCAGGAGCAGTGCAAAACACACAGAGCTGGCTTAGGCTCCTGCAGCTCCAGGGGACTTAGGCATTTACAAGCCCATTCTGAAGCGTGTCCCTCCTGCAGGGGAGCCTGAGAAGCCCTCTGGAGCCCTTCATCCCCTCCCTGAGCCCTGTCGAGCCCGTCACGCTTACAGGGAGCGAGCTGGCGGCACAGGGCCCAGGGCTGGGAGCCTCTGATCCCTTTAGCCCCGCTCTGCCCCCGCTCCTCGCTCAGGGTTTGTCAGCTGGTGCTGCAGAGTGTGTGTCAGAGGCTGCTTGGGGCATTGCTGGCTTTAGTGCCGTGGTGCTGGGCAGTTTTTCAGCACAGGATTGAGAGCTCATGTGTAGCTGTAAACCCTCTCCATCTTTCTCCTCTGTGTGGAGGGGGCAGGTGAGGATTCTCTGATGCAACACTCCCCTTGTCTCCTCTGGCTGGGAACAAAGCTGACCCAGCAGCTCATTTGAGTTTCCATCTGCTGCTTCCACGCTGGAGGAGAATGGTGTCTTAGTTGTCTGAGGAGAGACTGCTTTTTAATCATGTCTGCACTGCCTGGGGTTTGGGCCTCGGTGCCAGCCAGTAGGAAAAATCAATGTTTAAACTGTTCGATGAAGAGCACTGGCTGCCAGTTCCTCCTCCTCTGACGGCTCCTGGGGGAGAGATGTCTGTGCCATGTATGCCCTGGGGGGCTCTGGGCAGCTCTGCCCCTTCCTGAGGGGGCACTTCATGCCCCAGCTTCCTCTGAGAAGGAGCTTTTGAGGGGTTTGGGTGTGAGCTGAGCTTCCCTTTGGACTGGTGAAAGGCACTGGAGCTGGGGTGCAGGGTACCCACCCGCTGGCACACGTCAGCTGTGTCCCCCTGCTGCTCTTTGGGGTCTGGGGATATGGATCTTCCCTGACCCTGCTGTGACAGATAGGAAAGCTCACTTGGGCAGGCTGGACGTGCTGTGATGAGTGAGGACGGGGAGCAGAACAGGAGGAAACAAAATGGAAATCCATCTTCTGGTGCCGTTAAATGATGGTGCTGGTGCTCGGACAGCAGAGAAATATCCTTTGGATAGCGTGACAGAAAACCTTATGGGTGCTGTCAGACGTGGCCTCAGCTCCTCTGAGCACATCGTTCCCTGCGAGGTGAGACAAATCACCCCTCGTGCAGGTGCAGCAGCCCCCTCCCTCCCTGGGATTTGCAGAATTCCTGCTGGGAAGGGAATGCGCCAGGGCAGAAGGGCCCCGAGCAGCTGCTGGGGAGATGGGCTCGTGTTGCAGAGATGGGGGTGGCCATCCCAGCTGTCCCTGTGCCCCCGACCCACCACAGGCTCCTCAATCCCCTCCCTGCTCCCCTCTGGGGGACTTGGCTGAGCCCCCCCGGGAGGGACAGACGTGGCAGGGATGGTGGCCCTTCCTCCCATGGCAGGGGGGGTTGTCAGGCTGCAAGGGGAGGGTGACAGGTGGCATTGGGGCCTTCCCAGCTCCTAATAACCCTCACTTGCTGATTTGCCTTCATTGCTGAATGCTGATGAGGTGTAAATCCTGGGCTGACCTCAAATTCCATCTGCATTTCCTCAGATTTGCCATTTCAAGCAGTGCTTTAGCTCTCAATCCCCCCGGCAGGCTGGGAGGGGGGGCTGAATAATGCTTTGCACTGTCTTGCACCTCTTTGCACCGGAAGGTTTAGGAGCCCTTTGCAGGGGTTCAGGAAGGTGGCAGGTGGGATCAGGGAGTGTTTAAAGGTAGACACAAACCCACACCTATGCTGAAGTGAATGCAGAGCTGGAAGTCAGGGTGAGGGCTCTGCAGCCTGCACCTTTGCCCAGTTACAAGCTCCTGCTCCACTGGCACTGGTTTTTGGGAAGCATGTTGCCCACTGGTTCCCCTGTAAGTTGTTATCAGGAACTGCTGCTTGAGGTCTTGGAGTCCTCCTGCCTCCAGGAGCAAGGCATCGGGACAGAGACTCCTCAGCACAGAACAACCTGTCATGTTGTGTTTCCCGAGGCTTCATTTCACTTTTTAAATGATTTAATTGATGAGCCCTTTCTTTTTATACATCACATTCAGCTGGTTTCCACAGTAACAACCAAACCTGGAACCCGGAGCTTGGAGTCCTTTCTGAGTAAATAATGCCAAACCAAATCCTCGAATATTTAATTAAATTCACTGTCATGCCCCTTTTATCTTTGTTCTGTGGATCCTCCATAAACAGATTTCATGGGAACATGGAGCCTAAAGGAGATAGCAGAGGACAGCCTTCAGGGGAGCTGCCCTGGGCCAGGAGCAGACCCTTGGTGGCCTCGGCGCTGTGACAGCAGCATGGGGACAGCACAGCTCCCCCTGTCCTGTGGAGTGTGGCTGCTTCCTGCTGGGCTGCTCTTGACTCGTGGCCAGTTTGTGACCATCGGTAGCCCCAGGTTCCTCCAGGTTTTTCTGGCAGCACCCTAAAAGTTCCTGGGCTCCCCTGGATCACATTTCCAGTTTCAGGGTCATTATCCATCCTGCACTGACCTGATGTGCTGCCACATCTGCACATCTCATCCTTCTTTCTGGTCCCTCCTTTTGGTTCTGAGTGTAAACCCTGAGGAGCGCTGGAGATGCAGGGGGGCACAGCCACAGTCACCCAGTGGATTATTTATTATTTGTTCAGATGAATGTGGGGGTGGATTCAATCCTGTCAGCAAGCTCAGGGGTGTGGGACTGACCAGGGACAGGGGCTCAGACTGTTTTTATTTTTTATTTCTCCCCAGACACTGCTGCAAGAGCTCTGGTGGCCGTGCCACTGGACACATCAATTATCCCTGTGCCAGGGAGTGACACGGACACCCAGGGGTGTTGGTTTGCTTACAATGGCTCTTTGGTGCTTCTCCGTGGTATCACAACACATCTTCATCAGATGGTGAGTGGGCTTAATTAGCCCAAGTATAGGTTTTATTTTTGATTTCTATGACTACTTAATCTAATGGCAACACATTATCTGCTCTGAGGTCTGCAGTTTTCCATTCGTAATTATTGCTGCTCTTAATTGATGGTGCATCAGGGGTTGTGGCTGCAATATGGGAGTTGGAACGAGTGGATTTTCTTGAGCACAGATCCCAAAATGTTCCTGTGAAGGTCCCTGAGCCTTGGTGTGCTTCAGCCCAGGTTTGAGTCGCTGGCTACCTGGCTTTAGTCAGAGGAAGGAGGAAATTCCTTGGAATGATGAAATCTTCGGTGTCTGTCACACCAGAGCTGTGTATTGTGAAGTTTGTGCCATTTGTGGTGGAGTTGAGGGAATTAAAATGCCTGGATACCATAGCTGGAAGCTGTTCAGGTAATGGAAGCAAAACAGCTTATAAATTTCCAAAACGAGGCCTGGCATTTATGACTAAAACCTCGCATTTCAGGACATGCAGATGGTGAGGCAGGAACAGCTTGGAGGGATGGGCTAATACAGAATTATTAATTGTAGTGGCTCTGGCATCTTTTCCCCAAGAAGGTGCCTGCCTGATAGGTGGTGGTTTGATGTGGGCAGTGGGAAGGGTTGGGTGGCCCAGGGAGCCTCACTCCGTGCTGGGGAGCCACACTGGCTATTCCAGGGGATTTCAGGGATGGAGCTGGCTGGGTTCTGTGCTTGGCCTCCCTCACCTCTTGGAGGGAGGGACCAGACTGTGCTGTCCCGTGGGGCAGTTCCTGCTGAGCAGCCGATGTGCCATAGAGAGGGATGCAATACAGATATTTGTAGGTGCATTTTGCAAGTCCCAGCATCTTCCTGAGGCTTTTGGGTGTTGCCTTTTCCAGCTTCTGCCAGCAGAGGGAATGCACAGAAATGTGCCAATTTTATTTTCTCCTATTAAGAGGCTCAGCTGGGAGCAGCAGACACACAGAACCCTGGTGTTGTCCCCTGTCCTGGGCTGTGCCATCCTGTACCTGAGACCCTGGCAAGGGCCTCCCTGTGTGCATGGGTTAACATGCATTAACACAACATTTTCAGAGATTCCCTTGCTCCCGACCTGCTTTGGTGACAGGGAGAAGCCTCAGCCTCTTCCCCAGCCTCTCTCTCTCGCAGGGTGACCGATCAGATAATGTTCTCTAAGCAAATGCACAAATAACACGAATTGGGGTTGGCACTGAGCAGTGAGGTGTAAAAAAAGCAATTTGAGGTGTTCTAAGAAAATGCCAGAGCCTCTGTGTTGTGATTGCCTGTGGGAAAGCCGTGCCCAGGGTGCGGAGCTGCAGGGACACAGGAGAGCAGGAGGGTGAGCTGCTGGGGGAAGCAGCTTGGGGACAGCATTCACATTCCCTCTGTGATCCCCAGCCCATCCTTTAATCTGCCTTGGCTGGGGCAATTTGCTGCACGCTGGCAAGTGCTGAGGGCAGGGAGAGCCCCCGGTGCAGCCCCAGTGTGGGGGGAAAGCTGCTCCAGACAAGGTCCAGGGGATGCTGGTGGCTGGGCCAGGTGAGAGCTGGGGGTCTGCTTCAGCACAGGGTGAACACAAAGTTCAGTGTCATTCTGGTTTTCAGTCACAGATGGGACTGGAAATGGATTCCTCTGCGCGTGGCACTGGATGTGGGCACAGCTTTGAGGCTGGGACGTGTCCCTCAGCTGTGCCCACTCTGGCCAGGTCCCCCTTTGTCCCCTGCTCCTGTGGGTGCTGCTGCTGGGGCTCTGTGGGAGCCTGTCTGGAGGGAGGCAGACGATATCTGAGATGGCAGCCTTGCATTTCTGCTCCATTTCCCTCCAGCCTCTCCTCCTGTAACATTCATTAGCTGCAGAGAGGCCAGGCTGAAGCACTGAGCAGAGGCTGTGTGCAACCTCTGAGTAACCCCTGTGCTGCAGCTCCTGCTCTGCACCCCGCCGGCTCCCCGGGAGGAACGAGCCCTCACCTCCCACCCCAGAACACCAGCGTGCCTCCTTAGTGTGGCACAGCCAACATCTGTCTCCTGTACGGTGTCTGTTTACAGTGGGGAAACTTCTGAGGGAAGCTCTGTGCTGTTGGAAATGAAAGCAGGCTTATGAGAGACCTGGGAATTCCGTCTCGTTTGGAAAGCACACATCTTTCAAGTTTAATAGATCAGCTGCTCGCAGCCTTCGAGGTGTCAGGGCCACTGGAATGGCCATCAGTGTGCATGGATGTGCTGTGTGGGGAGCACTGGATGCTCTGGGACAGCCTGCCTGCTCCACAGGCCCGTCACAGATCCAGGAGGGTGGCACAGCTCTGGGGAGGACAAGTGGAGAACCTGATTGTGAGAACCCTGCTCTTGCTGACTGGTTTGACTGGTTGGTGCAGCTGCTGCCCAGGCCTCCTCTGCTGGAGGCTTTGGCCCTTGGATGCTGCAGGTTGTCCTGAGTGTGAAACCAGAGGTGCTGCTGGGGGTTCAGGTGAGCAGCTGCAACACTGCTGCTCTTCCATCCCTTTCTGGACCCTCCTGGAGCTCGCCTCGTGTGTCCCTTCTGCTGTGTGAGCACGGTGCCAGGACAGCAGCTGAACTCCTCTTGCAGATAAGGATGTGAGGGAGTTATCTGGAAGCCTGCAGATACTGTTGTGAGGAGGAAGGTCACTGAAGAGAGGGAGGTGGAGGAGATGGAGATTAGGTGATTTGGAGATGGCTTGAGGGATTTAGTGGAGAGGCAGAGCTCCTGTGGAGCATGAATGGGCAGCAGCACCTCTGATGGATTACAGGGAGCCTTGTTCAGAGCGCTCTGTGCTGCTGCAGGGACCAGCAGGGAGGGACAGGGAAATCTTGCAGGGAGAGGAGGCTGCGGAGCTCCAGAGAGACACGCCTTGTTCTGTCCTGCCCCTCCTGCCAGCACGCTCCGGCCAGGCAGCACCAGAGCAGGGACTCAGGGGTGGCTCAGTGCATTCCCTGGCCAGGGCAGGGAATAAAAGGCCTTTCCTGAGTCTAAGACATCGTGGTGGGGCTGTTCCCATGGCAAGGTCCATGCAGGGAAATCCCTGCCTGTCCTGCAGAGTTCCCTGCCCTGTGTCCATCTCCAGGCACCTCGCAGGAGCTCATCCCAGCTCCGTGGAGACCAGGCAGCTCCTGACCTCCTCTTGCTTGTCTACATTTGGGATTTGCCCCTTTCTATCCTATTTCAAACCCTGTTCTCTGAGCAAAAGCAGGGTTTACAGCCTCGTTCCTTCGGGTAATGCCTGTCTTACATTGTACAGGGCTTTTCCCTTGGTTGTCACAGAAAATCCGCGGCCGCTGATCCTGCAGCCGCTGTCAGGGATGTGAACCCCGGCCCGGCAGCCAGATCCTATCTCCGCAGCTGGCCCTGATCCCTCCATCGCAGCCGGGGAACTACACCAGCCTTTATCCGCTATTGTCACGGACAAAGCGCAGGGATTTGTGTCCCAGGCTTAAGCTTTCGCAAATCTCCGAGTATATTCCCCAGACGATTTCCTGGCTGTTTCTTGAGTGCCTTTTTCTCCCTGTCGCCTTTGTTTCCGATCGCCGCCGCAGTTTGCAATAGGTGTTTAGTAAATATCGCCGTTATTTATTGGAAATTGGCAACTCTGTTTCTCTCGTGGAGTGAGCGCTTCCAGGGATGCTGTGCCTGGCCGGGCTGGCCGGGGAGCCTCGGGCCCCTCGGAGCCAGCTCCGGCTGCTGCCGGCGTCATCCCCGAGCCCCCGACGTGCAGGAGGTGCCTGCATCCTGGAGAGCGTGTTAACATTTAAATCAGCGCCATGGCCTGGGAATAGCAGCGACTTAAAAGGACCTCTCCTGAAAAGAGCACAGCGGGGACTTGGCTGAAGAGTTCTCTCAGCCCTTCAAGCACGCACGGCTGCACGGATTTCATCAGCGCCAGCGTCACGCTGGTCCATTAGGGCTTGATTGAGCGGCTCTTGGGGTGGGGAGGGAGGGAGGAGCAGGAGCTGCCCCTTCCCCGGCCTGGGTGCTGAGACCTGCTGCTCCCCTCCCCTTCCACCATCAGGGTCCATCCGGAGCGGTTCCAGCAGGGTCTGTGCTGCTCTCACAGTCGCTTCTGTCACAGAACTTGAGGTCAAATTAATAAATGTGTAATTATCTGCCCCGTGCATGAGGCTTCATCCCAGCCTCTCTATCGTCCAAGCTGCTCTTCAGCATGAAATATGAGGTTTAAAACACGCCTCAGAATCATTTCACCGTGTGTTTCAAGGGTGCTTTGGTAGCTGTGTGATAGTGGAGCCCCTCTGGACTCCTGCTCGGCTCCTGTCCTTATTTTCTCTGGCAATAACTTCAGCAACTTCGTTACTGTGCTGGAGAAGTTTTTCTTTTTATCTGCTTGGACATTCTTCCTGTCTGATTTTATTGAAAGCCCCAGTTCTTGTGTGTTATGAGACAGCACAGAAGTCCCACTCTACCCCTTACGGATCATCCATTGCCTTTTTATTGCCTCCTCTTAGCAGCTGCCATTCCAAAGCCAGAGTGTCATTTTTTAGGATCTGTCAGGCTCCTGGACACCTCTGAGATACGGGCACTTCCTCCAGGTCACCCCTGGCTCTCTGGGCTGTGCTCTGCGGCGGGCAGAGCCGCTGGGTGAGGCCCTGTGGGCTGTGGGATGCAGGATCCATCCCAGCAGCAGTGCCAGCAGCTGGAGGAGCCTTCCTGCCCTTCACGGCGGAGCAGGAGCTTTCAGCGAGCTGTCTGTAATGTTGGCAGCCCCGTTAGCTGAGCTGACAGGATTAATTTAAAATCCCATATGGTGCAAGGCTTGGCTCTTCCCTCCCAGACTGCTCCCTGTGAGGATAGGGAGCTGCATTTGGTGTCCTGCTGCCACCTCACCCCCATCCCTGCTGACCCCCGGGGTGGCCACGGGCAGCTGCTGTCCTGCCCAGGTGCTGGTGCCACTCTCGCCTCTCTCAGGGCAGTAAAGCTCATCAAAGCCTGAAACTGGATGCTCGAAGCCATATGGACTTCCAAGGTCCTCTGTGGAGCTCTGGGAGTGATTTAGGGAGTTTGGGGGAAGGGGGAAGTGCCCACCTTTGACCCTAGATGTGACACAGCAGCTGAAATAATAAATAATCCAGTTGCTGGGTAAAGTATGGAGGGGAATGGTCCCTCCTGAGCCGGGCAGGGTGCCCTGGCCATGCCCTGTGCTCCCAGCAGGGCACTGGGAGCTGGAGTGTCTGGGCTAGGAAAACCAGAGTGGCAGCACAGGAACAGCTTTGGCTACCACAGGGCAGCCAAAACACAGGTGCTACTCGTGAGTTCGGTTTGATTTAATATAACTTCAGGCAGGTGAATTATTCTTTCTGCACTTGTTACTTTTGCAGCTCCCAGCGCTGAGGTTTTGTTGGTTAATGTTTATAAAGCCTTTTGAAATGTGGCTGCTGGCATGTGGGTCCAACAAAGGGAAGCAATTGTGAACAATGAAAGAATATTTTCCAAAATACAGTGTAGTAAAAGCAGCTGAGATAAGGTCTGCTCTCATTAATTTAAAAAATGATATTTTCCCTTCTTCTTTCAATAAAAACTGTCTGCATGATAAACTGACATCTTTAACAATTGTTTAAGCTGCACAGGTTTAAATATATACTTCCTGCATAGGCTGCTGATGAGTCACTAGTCAAAATTATTTATCAGAAGCGATGGCTCTGTGCTAGACAGCGTTAGACAGAGCTCTTTGTTCTCTGGCCAGAGCTACGTGGTTACCGAGAGCTATTACCGGGGCCCTACAGCTCTGCCCGTGATTAAACGGTTCTGAGCCAACTTTAGCATCTTTGGGAAGCTGGAGCAGTTTTGGGAAAGGGCAGGCAGGGTGCTGAGGATGCAGTATTTTCCTCGGTGTGAGGGTAGAGGCGAGGCTGGAGCCGGGGAAGGCTGTTAGAAATGCATTTGGGCCTCTCGGCTGCTCTGAGCTCCACTGTCAATTTTTGAACACTTACGCTCCCATTTCTTTTGATTGCAAACACACAAACACTCTCCAGCCAGAGTGAGAGAAAACTCACCATGCAGAGAAAAGAGCAGACAGGCTACACCGAGGGCTGAGGGGAGAAAAGGGATTTAATGAATATATATGGACACACACAACAAGCTTTTATTAGTGTGTCACGGGATGGGATGTGGCAAGCACAAGCATTTTAAGGAAGGTGGTTTGCCAGGTACCCCCAAAAGCCAGCTCTGAGGGATTGCTGTGTCGATTTAGAGGCTGTTGGATTTGTGATTTGGCTTCACGAGGGCTGATATTTGTAGTTACTGTGAGTCTGGAGGGTGTTGGCCTCACCACTGCAACAGGCTCTGCACAGGGAAGGGCGCTCGGGCGCCGGGGGCTGCCCTGGAAATGGGATGGGAGCATGAAGAGGATGGAAATCACTGCTGATGGTGTTGAGCTGAGCCCAGAGAGGAGCCCCGGTGCTCTGGGGATGCCGAGGCCAGCACAGCAGGTTTGGGGGTGCTGAGCCTGCTCTGCTGGCCCCTGGCCAGGTCCATCCCTCTGATGCTCTGCTGCCTCTCATCTCCAGGACCTGGTGCCAGTGAGCTCTGTAACAACCCCGTGCCCTTGGCTGCCAGAGGACGGGGGCTCTTTCTTCTGGTGTTGGCAGGGCCGGTCTCCCACACAAAACACCTTTATTTCCTTTTAATCAAATTGTCACCAGGAGACACGTCTGTTCCCACTCGCCTCGCTGCTTTCATCAGGGTGAGGACGGGGCCGTCCTTTGGAGCGGCGGCTGCGGATGCAAAACACCTCAGCCAGGCAGGGCAGGGGGTATCAAAGCAGAGCCTGGAGAGGTGGGACGCCGGGATTTGCATACGCGATTGCCAGCTGAAATGCAAACAGCAGAGATGTGAAAATCAGTGTGAAGGGTGAGCATGAAAAGCAGGGGCAGGCTGGGGAGGGGGGAGTCAGGGCAGGTGGGGAGAGAAGCAGCGAGATATGAAAGAGGAGGAAAACGAACACACAGAATATTTTAACTAACAGAAAAGTTTCTTGTACGGCAGACAGATGATGAAAGGGAGACAGTGAGGAATTATTAGGACAGAAGATAAGGAAACAGCAGAGATAGGAAATAATTATTTTGTATCTGTCTTTATAAATGAAAATGAAGGGCATTAACTTAAATAGGATTTAGATTTTCAGGGACAGAAGGGGATGAATTAGGAAGTGTTCAGATAGCAGCAGAAACGATTATTAAAGGTTGGGGGCTCTTGAAACAGACGCTGTGGCTGGGCCCATGCAGAGGCAGCCGGGGTGTCCTGGGCAGGGAGGGGACACCTTGGGGTGCCCAAATCCCCTGTGTGACTGAGGGGTGCTCAGTCCTGCTGGGGCTGGCCACACTCACTCCACTCCAAAAACCTGCATGGGGCTGTTTTCTCTCTCAAAACCCTTCTGGCCAACATGATTCCCCATTAAAGATGCTTCTGTTTAGGATAATGATAATTAGGAACACTTTCTAATATTGCTGTGGGGTGTAAAAATAGAAATCCACCCCCAGTAAGAACTTCCTTAAGGCGTGTTTTCATCCCCCGTACATACAAGTAGAATGAATTCAGCAAGTCAAGCATTTTTATTACATTCTAAAGCCAAACAGCCCTCGGCCCTGTTACATTTTCATGCACTTAAAGAGCACTTGCAAAATTTTTTGCATTTGCACTTAGTTTAATTTCAGATGATGTTTTCATCACTGTGCCCCCACTTTGCACGCACAGCCTCCTACCTGTGGTTATCCAGGAGAATAGAACCTCATCTGCATAACCAGAAATGTTTATTTCCCTGGTTTGATGTACAAATGGGCAGGTTTGAGTGAGCTGCTGATGGCAGATGTGGAGGTTTGGGGGAGTGATTAATTTGAAATTATATGTCAAGATTTCCAAACAGACCAGTGACATCGAGTTTAATGTCAGAAATTGAGCTGTTTGAGCACAGCCTGACCTTCGGGGGCTGCATGATAATGACATTCCAGAAATACTCTTGGAAGTGCTGTGGTTTGGGTGCTGAACCTCATGAGCCACTTGGGAAAATCCCTTCTTCACCTCTGGCAAACTGATACAAACTTTGAACTTTTGCCCTGATAAACAACATCTAACGGGCTTTAAATAAACCAAATAACAGTAATTTCTCTTAACCTCAGACTCTTAATAGCACTTCTCTCTTGTGTCACTCTGATACACTGAACTTTGCTGGTAATGGCTTTGGTGCTGATGAGCTGACTCCTCTCAGCTCATCCCTGTGGTTTTCATAGGGTCCTGCTGGTGGATCTGCCCACCTTGTCCCCCCTAGAGGAGCTGGAGGATGGATTTGGGGGTGGCACTGGGCCAGCAGCATCACATAACCCACTGCCACCTCACTCTGCCCAGCTGGAGAACTCAGGGGTGTGAGGATGCTCCCACTGGAGCCCCTGAGCCCATTGTACCCAGCTGGGAGTGAGGGGAGATCTCCACATCACTCCTGCTGAATCCTGCATGGAGGAGCTGGAGGAATTCTGCATCTGCTGCCTGGGAGAGGAGCAGGATCAGCCTTGTGAGTGGGCGAGTCACTTATTTATAACTCTCCCACTGAGAGCGAGTTTGTTTAATTTCTGGAGCAGCGCAGCGCTGGCGAGTGTGGCTGTATAAATTTGCTAACAATAGTGTCTGAGCCTATATATAAACCTGAAGACACTGCAGTCCGCCGTGCATTCCAATTAACAGGAAGATGCATGATCTATGGCATGCCAGAGGTGAGCTGGGACCTTACCTTGATGCTGCTCTTATCAGTCCCAAACTCCCTGGGAGCAGTCGCTGCCTGCCTCCTTTATAGAGCTGTACAGAGCACTGGTAGTGCCTGGTTTGTCCTCTTCTCTTGGGATTTTGGGCTCCTGACGTGTTCAGACCCGCACACGTGGGCCCCTGGGGCTTTGGCCACTGGCCTTGTGCCCCATTTTCTCGAACACCTTTTGGCTAATTGCAGTAACTGTGGGATGTCAGTGGCTCGGCATGCCCTCGGTGGGGCTGGTGGCTCGTGGTCCCCAGAGGAGGTGGCAGTGGAGAGGAGGGATGCAGGGAGCAGCAGATGACATTGCAGTGGGAAGGGCAGCACATCAGCCTGCAAACTGCTCCGGGCTCTGGAATAGACGTCACTGGAAAGAGGGGCTTTACGAGATGTCCATGACACTGTTAATTGTTAATTGATAAAATCTGACACAGAGTAAAGGCCAGAATCTGCATGAGTGAAGCTGAGCTTGTCCTGTAAATTACCCACGAACAGCTCTAGTTTCTGCCTTGGCTATTCTGTCAGCAAGAATAGGCCTATTCACCTGGTAAAGTGGAAAACCATGATTGAAATGAGATTTACAGCACAGTTGTGGGAAATAATCAAAATGAGAGGCTGCCTTTTCAAGCCACCCACTGCCAGCAGAGAGGCAGCCAAGGGACATCTGGGGACATCAGTGCTGCTGCCCTGGGGCTGGGGAGGGCTGGGAGGTCGGGGAAGGCAGGAATTGGGTGGTGGGGGCTCCCCGGGGCAGTTCCTGGTGGATTGGCATCCACCAAGCTGCATCTGTAATGTACCTGCAACTGCAATATTGCTCATTATGGCCTTATAAAAATGAACTCATCAATAAGCACTTGAGCAAAGGGAGGCTCCCTCTGGGGCAGGGCCATGTGTCTGCTTGCTCTTTGTGGGGGAGCTGGCTTGAAAGCCAGTCTGAGTTCTGGTAAAGATGTGTGAAGGTTCAGAGGAGCAGAGCGGCCTGTTGGGCAGTGCAAGGACGATTTATGCCCTGAGTGAGCTCACCGGGCACAGGCTCAGCCCCTGCTCAGAGCAGCTGTTTGACATGCAGCAGCCAGAGCACATTCTGCACCGTCTTAATGGAGCCAAGTAAATCCCATCAGCTCCAGAGGCTGCAGACTGGACCTGGGGAGGGGCTGCTCCAACCTCCCAAGAAACCCAGTTACAATATCACCACTTCATGTCATGCAAGAGAAAAGGTGCAATTTAAAATCCCATCCTTCAGGTGCAGCGAGCAGCCTTTGGTTGTCAAAACTGCATTTCTTTAAGGCAGTGGCCCAGAATAAACTGGTAATGAAGAGTCATTTGACAGCAGGCAAGCTGGAAACATGTCTGTGAAAATAATACAAGAGTTTCTAGTTTATCGTGCATTTAGGTGACTTATTTTTTCCCTGTGCAGCTCCTCACCACCACAGGCAGTTCAGCAGAGCTGTGCCTTGGGGAAGGAGCTGCCTGAACAGGCTGCAAGTGTGTGTGGAAGGAATGTGCCTCACAGACTGAGCACTGCCAGGCTTGTTCAGCTTCTCCTGGGCAAAACCAACCCCTCAGCCAATTCTGCTTCAGGGGCAGAGCTTGGGAAGGAGGTTCTGGGTACCCAGCTGCGCTGCGTTCCAGCTGCTGCAGCAGTGACTCCTGCTCCTTGGCCATGGCATCTCCCACGCCCAGCCAGTGTGCGCAGTCAGAAATCACATCTCCTACACAGGGCAGAGAATAGATGCCCATTCCTTGATTTTCACATCATCCCCTTGCAGTCTGGAAGCTGTGGCTGACAAGACCTATTATTTTTCCAGTTATCCAAACTGTCTGCATCGTAACAGCTTCCTACTTCAGTCGAGACAGTCTGAAAAGTTTAATATCATTTCAAATCAGAGTGCCAATAAAACTTGACATTATTAATATGATGTCAAGGGGTTTTCCAACTGCTTAGGGAAAAACAACGTGTCCCATTAAACAAAGCTCCCTGCATTGTGAAATATTAAGTGACTTTTCAACGAGTGCCAGCTGGAGCTATTAGTTTTCCTTTGGTGCTGCTGATGTGGAGAGGAGGTCTGGCTGAGAACCTTTTATGAAGACATTAGTTGGATCCATGCAGTCAGAGAGGCTTTTGCTTTCCGAGGGACCGCGCTCGGTCTGGGCTGCGTCTGCCAGGATGAATTATTAAAGGCACTAAATTCGTTTGGAGGGCTGCGCCTCCTCCCCGTTGATGCACTGGTTACACTGGGGAGTCTGGAGCCTCTACCGGGACTTGGAGCTAAGATTTCCATAAATGAGCCCACCCCTAATCTTCTCCCAGCTCTCCCCACGGGAGCTGGGGAGCGGGGAGTGCAGCTGGTGCTGTCATAGAAGGCCTTGGCTTGGGAGGGACTTCAGAGATCGTTTGGTTCCACCCCCTGATATGGACAGGTGTGGCAGGATGGAAGGTAAGAGAATAGAGATAGTGCTGAAGGCAATCTCACCCCTAAGGACCTGCAGCTGTACCAATTACCAAGATAGGCCACAGCTATGTCCAATTAAGGTCTGCCCTTAATAGGTCACAGCTGTAGCCAATAAGGATGGGGGTTATAAGAGTGGGGTAGTCCCTGGAGAGGGTGGTTTGAGTTTGTTGGCTGTGCTGTGGGGAGGTAGGTTGTGATGGACATTACTGTGAGGAATAGTAAGGGTTAGGTGGCCGTGCCAGGGACAGGAAGGAGTCAGCTGGCCATGAAGAAAGAAAGAAGGAGTCAGCATGGTGAGGAGCTGCCTGTGAGAACACACAGATAAGGTATGAAAGTTTTACAATGAGATAATGACAGACAGGGGCACCTTCCACTATCCCAGGTTGCTCCAAGCCCTGTCCAGCCTGGCCTTGAACATTTCCAGGGATGGGGCAGCTTCTCTGGGCACCCTGTGCCAGGGCCCCAGCCCCTCAGCACAGACTATCCCTCCCTCTGCCTTGGGGCTGGATGGGGTTGGTTGTGCTGGGGGTCACTGCCCAGCACAGCCCTGGCTTGGCTCGGTGCTTGTTTTCTATGCAGGCTTCCCAGGGTATCCTGCTGCTGCTTTTCCTGGTGGGTGCTCAGGCAGCTCCCAGCCAGTGGGAGGCCTGATGTTCCTGCAATCCTTCCTTTGCTTCCCAGCCATTGTGAAAGGAAATCGCTTCATCTCTTTGTCCAGACTAAACATGTTCTGCACAAAAAAAAGTTGAAACAGTTTTTTTTTTTAGCAAGCCTTTGGTACCATGCCCGGGACCGAGCAGGGATTTGTGTGCTCCAGGCTTTGTGCAGAACATGAAAGTCTCAGCTACACACGATGTTTATATCGGGCACGTGTTGGTGCATGTTCTCAAACACACCCCTGAATGCTGGGCTTGGCTCTGCCTCCACCTCTGCTGTCCCACTGGTACACTAAGGAGGGCTTTGATGCCTCACAGAGGAAGTGCAAGTATTTAATTTAACTTTTATGAACTTCTTTGACAATGTAAGAGCACTGCATATAAAGCTGGGTTTCAGGGAAGTTGAGGCAGTGATGTCCCTCTTTTATCTCCGAGAGAAATCCCACATCTGAGCTCAAACCCTCCACCCCCAGGGCTTCCAGCCAACCGTGCTTGTGCCTTTAGGCCATAACTATTTTTGACACTTTTGGCCAATAAAATCCCAACTCCCTGTTCCCATTCTAATGCAGCAGGACCAACAGTTTTGCTACCTGAGCCATCAATGCTGCCAGGAGCCACAGGCAGGGCTGGAAAGGAGCCTGCTGCCAGCTCCCTTCCCAGGGAACCACCATCCCCAGGGTACCACTGTGCCTGGAGCTGGAGCCTGCCCCAGAGCACCCCAGCCACTCGGGGCTGCTCCTCTGGAGTGTCTCTGCCTGGTCCTGGGGCACAGAGCCCCAGCCAGGACAGCGGCTCCAGAGGTGGATGCTGCTTCAGCTCCCCACTAAGCTCAGCTCCTGGAAGGACAGCAGGCAGTTTTCATGCAGCCTTCAAGGGGGAGGAAGTTTCTTGCTGCCTTTTTCCTGCTGCACAACCTTCCTTCACCTTCCTTCTTTTAATGTCTTAATCAAGAGGCTGATAAAAGAAGTGATCCATGAAAAGGACGGGTATCTTGACAAGGCACAGAGGCTTGTGGCAGCACTTTCCCCACAGATCAGCATCCTCCACGCGATGGAGAGACAAAAAAGGCAGATTTTTGTACCCTTAAGCTTCCACCACTGCAGTTCAAAAGACCAATCTTTACAGAAAATAAATTTAAAGGAGAATTTTTGATGTATATGATGGTCTCTTGTGGTTGACAGGAGTGCTGCTGGCAGTATATGGAGTTATGCAAAGCCAGAGTTGGGATTACTTAAAAGTGTCTGTAGTTCTTTGATTAACCAGTGTGTATTTTATTTTTTATATGGCACAATCACAGCTCTACATTGATAATATCTTACTATTATTGTTCGATACGCCAAACTCCCCCTTTTCCTGCAGCATGAGGCTGCTTTTTAGGGCTCTATTTAAAGCATTCACTCTCTGCATATTAAATTTGTGGGTTTACAGGAGGGTTTGTGCTCTTGGGTGCAGTTTTGGTGCGATGCTGTGCCTGGTGAAGGATGTGGAGGCAGGGGAAGGGCCGGGCTGTGTTTGGGAGCCTCTCTGAGGGAAGCGCTGGCAGGGAGGCCCTCAGCACCCTCCTCCCCCACACTCAGGGTGGCTTTGGAGCTGCCACAGCAGGAATGATGTTGGTTTTTGCTGCTCTGGCAGCTTTATAGGCAGGACTGGAGAGGCTCTGAGGTGCTGCAGCAGCTGAGGGGCCAAGCCAGGAGATGTGAGGGCTCTGCTCTCCTGTGAGGCCCTGTTCACTTTGAACCCCTCATCAGCTGCTCCCTGGGCCTGGCCGAGGCCACGGGGACAGCAGAGATAAGAATAGCTCACTTGGGGAAGGCAGGAGGGAGCAGAGCCAGCCTGGGGTTGCAGTCTGAGCCTGCTGGAAGGGGAAGTTCAGCAGCTGGAGCCAAACCAGAGGAAACTGGGGCTGGGGGTTCCTGCTGGGAGCACAGTGTGCACCTAAGGCTGCTCCCTGCCCCAGGCCCCTAAACCCTCTGCAGCTTGGAGCAAGGCCTTAAATACAGGCTGAAATGGGAGGCAGGCCGGGCTCTCCAGCCTCTATCCAGGGATTTATTTCTATATTTTGCATTTTCCTTCAGGCCTCTCGGCTGCCCACAGCAGCAGTTCCTGAGCAGGCCCTAGGCCCTGGCCTGTTGATATTCCTGTGTGATCCCTGTGCTCTCTGTGATGTGGAATGGGGAGAAACAAGCTGTGTGTAAGGTTTTCCAGCCTGTTGTAAGGGGAGAAGGGAGCACTCCACATCAGCAGAGGAAAGGGCATCCTCTGTGTCCGTGCTCTGACTTTACACAGGCACCATGGTGGTGTTAATAAAGGATGTGACAGCCTGGGCTCCGTGCCCTTGGAGCTGTCCTGGGAAAGGTGAGAGCCTCCCCACGGGTGCTCCAAGAAGGAAAAGGAGGATGTGGGATACAGGACCTGGTTGTGTGAAATTTGTTCGGTGCTGTTGGATCAGAAATGAGGGGAAAAGGGATGCTCAGCTCTTTCATTATTTGCCTCCTTTTATAATGCTTCCACTTTAAATAAAAATGAAGGTAGAGAGTAAATTTCACATCCAAAGATGGGTGTCTGCTCCTGAATAGGATCGATTTAGGGTCAGCGCTTCAGCAGCGCAGGATTTGGGTTTCAAAGGTTCCCAGCCACTCCTGCAGTCAGGTTTTTCTAAAGGGCCCAGCGTGATGACATTTACAGCCAGGATTTTCAAAAACAGCGTAGTACTTCAGATGCTGAACTCATGAAAAATCCAGTCATTTAATTTGTTAAATGAGAGCGAAGGTCTCTTCAGATAATCTCCCTGTCATTGTGAGAGTGAGGCAGTTCTGTGGGAAAAGCAGCCCATTCCCAACTGCAGCTCCTTTCGGGAGCAGAACGCGCTGGCCTGGAGTCACTTTGAAGTGTGCTGGAAAGGCAGGGACTGACCTGAGGAGTGCCAAAGGTCACCCGATGGCACTTAGCTGGGATTTGCATGGCTCCTCCCGGGAATTCGGAGATGTTTGGTCTTTGGGGAGCACACCTGCCTGGTGAAGGAGCCTTGCTGGAGCCCAGGATGGCATTTCCCAGTGCCTGGCAGGGGACGGGCACTGCAGAGGCTGCTGGAGTGAGCAATGGCTCTCCCAGGGTAGATAAAATTCTTGTGTGACAACTTGCTCCAAAGATTTCAGGCGCATCTTTTCCTTAAGAGACTCCTGCGGGCTGAGCACTGTCTGGGGAGGCACAGCTTGGAATTCATGGCTCCCTCCAGCCACAAACTGCCTGCCATGAGGACAGGGCACTTCATCTGCCTGTCCCACTCTGCACCGTGGGGTTGGTGATGCCTGGAGCCATTTGCAGTCCTCAGGGTGCAGGAATTCCTGTCCTGACTCCTTGTTTTGGATCAGCTCCCAGCTGGGGAGCAGAGTTTCATTGCTTCAGTCAGTGGGCATTGCTCCCTCTGTAGCTGTAATAACCCTGGAATGGGGAAATAACAGCTCCTTGCTCCCTGGCCCCTTTGGCCACGATTTGGTCTGAAAGCCACATGCAGACACGGTCTGGCCACAGCGAGGGGCTGTCACCTCTGTGTGTGCACGGGGATTTGGGATGGTGCTTCCCTGGACAGCCACAGAAGGTGTGGGGTGTGTAAATCCCAGCTGAGGAGCTGAACCTGTCACTGCCCTTTAACTGCTTAACTGGAGCAGATTCTCCTCTGTAATAAATACCTCCTACAATTAACAGTCAGTTGGTGGTTAATTAATGAAGCAATAGCAGCAGAGCAGAGCCCTGGCACGGGGCAATGGGCTCTCACAGCCCTTATGCTAAGAGGAGGGCAGAGCAGAGCCCTGTCCTGCTCAGGCTGAGCCAAGTTTAACAGCACAGATGGGATGGATCCTGTCTCCTCCTTTCTCTCCTTCCCCATCCAACCTTCTGCTCTGGCTGGAGAGGGCACTGGAGTTTGGAGTGCTGCCAGAGCTTTCTCGGGGTTTCCTGGGAGGGAGCATGTCAGCTGTGCTGGTGATGGAGAACATCCCTTCCCTTGTTGTTCTTCCCTGTCTGCTCCAGGGGCTGTTGCGTTAGAGGTGACTCCAAGCATGTGAGCACCAGCTTCCTTCCTCTTTTTTTTTTAATTTTTTTTTTAAAGTCCCATTTTTCTGTCTTGTCAGGTCTATTTAAGCATTTAATGAGGTGAGATAGTACCAATAAATTTAACACAGCACAATAACTCTGATGTGGGCCGCAGCCTAATAAACTCCCATCCTTGGGCCGGGAGGGCGATCCAGATTGCATCTGGAGTGATTGCTTTGCTCAGGTGTTCCCGAGGTTGAACAAGGACTTTGGAGGCACTGCCACAAAACTGAGGCTGTTCACCGAGACAGGGTGGAGCAGGTTTGCTGAGGTAAAGCTGGTGGTGGTTAATTGGCAGCAGGGGCATAGAGGAGAGGGGTCTTTCCCACATTTCCAGCCCCAGTTGTCCTGTACCCCTTGCACCATCCTGGGCAGAGAGCTCAGGCTCTGCCTTCCTGATAGCTCTGATGCATTTGCCTCTGATGAAATACTTGGGGATTTTTGCACCATGTTGCACAGTGTAGAGAGATTTGTCCTTTGGCTGCTTTGAATGTCTCCTGAATGAGTAACTTGGCAGATTTTTATTTTTTTTTATCCCCCTCACTACTTGCAAATCTGTTTGCAAGCAGCTTGCTTTCTCGGGGGAGGACTTGGAACGATCCGCTGGCTCCTGCATCTCGTTTACTGAAGCATCCCTGGCTTTGGCAGTGCCTTCTCTCGTGCTCAGAGCGGGCTTTTCTGGGCGGAGAGAACAGGGAAAGCCGGGTTTAAATTTCATGCAGGGGCATCTGCAAGTTCAAGACTTATTCTGGCACTTTGGCATGTTCATTTGTGGCTGAGGCAAAGTTATTTTGGAGTACGAGCTAATTGTCTCTGGCTTTGCACATGTTTGAGGATTTTAATTGTGTCTGCAGCCTGATATTGCCCATTCATCAGGGCCAAGCGAAGCGATAGCTGAATTATCCTCCTTTGTGGGTCCTACACCTCGCAGCAGTAGAGAGCAGGAAATTACAGGGAGTCTGGTGGAAGTGTGTGTGATCCAGAGCCCAGGGCCTTGGCTTGGCAGAGCTTGGCTCACCTTCCGGAGCGTGGCTTCCTTAAGCTCCCTTGTGCTGAGCTGCTTTCTCCCGGCTCTGTGCTGAGGGATGTTCTGCGAGAGGTTTATTACAGTTTTCAGTTCAGCTCTGCTGCAGTACAGTAGAAATAACACAATCCTGCCTTGACTCCATCTGCTCTCGGGGCTGAGGTGCAGAACAACCTTTAGCTCTGCTGGGGATGGATGGATGGATGAATGGATGGATGGATGCTCTGAGGCTCCCTCCCTGCTCCCCTGAGGCACTGGTGGGGCTGGAGAGGAAACACTGTGTTTGGAGAACTCCACTCAGCTCGGTGTTGGTGTTGGGCTGTGGGCTCCGTGCTGCAGGGAGCAGGCAGCATGCTGGGTCAGAGCATCCCACCTGGACTGGAATGTGCTCCTGCTGCACAAAACAACCCTGTGCTGCCTGGTAGCTGTAATCTCTGAGGCTGCTTATACCCTGTCATCTCATCCACGGCCATGGGAAATTAGGGGGTGTCCCCCAGATTTGGAGCAGAGAAAGGAGCAGTGTGGTGATGGCTGCCCTGGTCACGGAGCTGGGTGGAAGTGGAATTAGGGACAAGGGCAAGGATGCTAAAATTACCTGCAGGGTATTGGGTGTTAGCTGTACCCAGAACATCCAGGTGTGAATCCAACACTTGGGTTTATCATCGTTATCAAGTCCGGGGATAACTGCCTGCTCAGAGCAGGGAGCCTGGTTTCAGCTCAGTAATGGATTTGGCAGTTCTTTGAACTTGGGGTTGAAAGACAAGAGTCCCTTCAGGTAAGAGACAACTCAGAACACAAAAATGCCTGAACCGCTGGGTTTGGGGGCTGTAGAGGTCATGAACTCTGCTAAATTCTTTCAGCCTCGGGTGCTGGAGCTCCATGAGACAAACCTGGGGGAGAAGGAAAACATTCCTGGTGCCCCTGTGCCTCCACAGAGCAGCAGCAGCAAATGTTTCCAATTACCCTGTGGAGTTTGCATGTGCTGGGTTATTCTGCTCAGTGCCGGAGGGGCTGGATTCCCTCACTGCTGTGGAGAGTCTGTGAGCCAACAGCCACAACCGTGGAAAAACACAAAATCCAGCTTGGGCTTTCATCACAAAAATAAACTCTACCCTGCAGAGGGAAAGTGAGAGATGTGGAGGGCAGGGAAAGGGACACGCTCGGGACTGCAGCCCCTCCTGGGCGAGAGGGAGGGAACTGGACACTGCACTGTGCAGGCAGGCAGGGTGCAGGGGGATGTTCCAGGAGTATAGAACACCTGGTGGGATTTTCTGCCTTTGAAAGGAAAACAGGATGGAATGGTTTCTTAAACCCAGCTCTGTGCCGCGCTGTCTTCCTTGAGAGGATGAAGCAGGGAACGGTGTGTGGTAGGTTTCCATCATATCACTTAAATCCACCACCACCAGGCAAGGGACGTGTTCGGAGAGACCTTGAGGAAAGGCATGGGGAACAGCTTGAAATCAGGGAAGCTTTAGCACAGAGATGGAAAGCAGCAGGAGAAAGTGGCCTGTGCCCATGGAGCTGTGCAGATGGACAAGAACAATTTTGTGTGAATGATGAGCTGGCTTTGCCTGGGACACAGCAGAGGTGGGAGAGTCCCCGAGTGCTTGAGCAGAACAGTCCAGCCCTCAGGATGGAGCTTGTCTCGACCCTCTGCAGCCCACAGCTACAATTAGGCTGCACCCAGACAGTTTCAGCCCTTCCCTTTTAAGTGTCTGAGTGCAGAGCTATCAGTGGGGAGCACAGATTGCTTCTGGAGAGGCAGAGCTCACTGAAGTACCTGGTGGGTGCAGGGGGTGGGCCTGCAGGTGAGCTGGGAGTGTCAGATACTCCAAGAGGTGCCTCCTCAGTGCTCCTGGAGCCCCAGTGCTGAACACCCTGGCTGTGGGTGAGTGTTTCTTTAAAGCAGCCGCAGTGATCCTTGGCTGCCTGACAACCCAAATGTGGTGGCAATGCCATATGTTTCTGGCTTTAACTCTCCACGGAGTGCCCCAATTTCTCCACGTTTCGATTTTAGGGTTTTTTTGTTAGATCTGGCTCCAGCAGCTCTCCCCTTGGCCATGGTTGCTGGGGAGTGTTCTCCTCCTCTCCAGCCCTTTGTTGCTGAAGCAAATCAGGAGTGTCTCAGCTCCCTCGCCTTCCCACACGCTGCCAAGTAAATCCCGCAACTTTCTCGGGTGACGACATAAATTTGCAATGGTGTTGTACAAAAGCTCCCTCCGAACCAGAGCTGCCTGGCATCCGTAACAAGCTTATCAAAGGGTTCCTTTGCAGGGAGATCTGAGCCCTCCAGGTTTTGATTCAGAGCAGGTGAAGGCAGAATGTGCTGGAGCCTGATTGAAATGTGCGAGGTCAACAAAATAGAGCCGAGAGTGCACAATAATTGGGGAAGAAGCAGCAGCCTTGCTTTCTGCATGTGTTCCTGTGATCCCTCGGCTGTAATCTCCCATTTCCAAAGGGAAGCCTGTCTTGCATACTTTATCATGGTGTTCATTTGCACAGGAGGGCTCTTTCTGCAGAAAAGGGAGAAAACCCAAGCTAAAACCATCCCTGGCTTTATTCCCTGCTGTTCTTGTGCAGGGAGACATCCCAAAGGGCTGTGGGGAGAGGAGCAGCGCGGTATCCAGCTCTCATTTTATGGCACCCTGCCTCTTTCAGAGTCTGATCTTTTTTTCTGGGATGCTGAGGAAGGGGTTTCTGCACTCTCTTGGAAGCTGAAAATCCCTGGAAGGATGAGGCATCAGGGCTGAAATAGCTGGGCTTTTTGGGGCAAAACTGTTTGCCAGCCCAGATCCTTGCCTGGTCTTCTCCCTGGAAGAATTTACAGCTTTGGGGATCTCTGGTCTGGGAAGAGGTAGGAATGGGTTTACTTTAAGTGTGTGCTTTCCCCAAAGGCTGTAACACTTTGTGGGAAATTCTCTGTTCCTGAACATCTGTGCAAATTAAACCCTTCCTCTGCTTTGGAGAGTGTGTTTGGGGGTTTTCCTCTCTCCTCTCCTCTGCATTCTGTCTGAGAGGGGAACAGATTAAAAAAAACACAAAACCAGGGAAGGGGGAAGAAATCTGTCCCCTTCTCCCTCCTGCCCATCTGTTGTTTAATCACCAGCTGTTTGTCCTTAAGCTTGGATTACAACCTCTCCAGCAGCCTGCTCGGTGCGGGGCCCTTGCTCCTTGCACACAGCATTCCACGCACACTGCTCCAGGGAGGAGGAAAATCCAGGGAGTTGTTGAGCCTGTTGCTTGGTCTCCTGCAGAAACATTAATTTCTTCCCTCTGTGTGCTCCTGCTTGAGCTGTCCCTGCTGGAAGTGCCTGTGATGGGGCCCGAGACAGTGCTTTTCACCCCAGGGTCGAAGGGTTTGAGGTAATTGCTCTTCCTTCCGCAGGAGGAGCGGTGAGAATCAGCCCTGACCCTTGTGTGGTGTCCCCTTGGTCCCTTGCTGCCCTCCCAGGCTGTGGGAGATGAGAGGGCTCTGGGTTTGTCCACAGCTCCTTCAGGGAGCTGTGGCAGGCATGGGGCTACCAGTGCCCTATCCAGGGAGTAGGGAGCCAAGAGTGATGCTGGGATTTCAGGATGGGTGCCAGCTCTGCCTGCATCTAGAAGAGCTGGAGAAGTCAGCAGAAAACCGAGGGATTGCTTAACAAGCTCTTTAGTGCTACTGAACGTGCTGAGCTCATCCGGGGAGGCCACGGGCACCAAGCCTGCTGTGCCACGGACTCAGTGCCATAGGTCAGGAGCCATCAGCCAGCTCCCTCTGCTCCCCATCTTCCTCTGGGGAAAGGCTCACTCAGGCAAGAGGCATCGCTGTGCTCCTCATCTCCTTTCTCCCTGCTTGCAGCACTTCCAGCTCCGCTCTGGGTGCGAGGAGCCACAGCTCCATCCTTGCAGCGTTCCCACTGTGCTGGACCCAGCCGGTGGCAGCGGCGCAGATCCAGCTGCACCACAGCTGCCTGGAGACAGAGCTGCCTGATTATCAGCACACCAGGCTGATTAGCAAACATCCCCCGCCAGCCCCAGCTCCGTACCCGCACGGAGCCCACGCTCCTCAACAAAGAGCCCGAGGTTGAAAGCGGCGCCGGCTCCCCGGGCACGCGGCGGAGCACCAGCAGCGCCTGCCAGATCATCACTAATGATACCCGGATCAAATGTAAACTATTCTTAGACACCTGTGTCAATCGGGGAGGACAAGAAGAAAGCAGAAACCCAGAGCTGCTGAACACAGCATCCAAAATATTTTTATAGATTAGTCCAAGCTCTTTATTTCCGAGCAGGTGAGGTTCAAAGGAAAGCAGGGCATGGCGAGCGGCCCGGCGCACAGCGCTGGGAAAGGATTGATTTAGCTCCGAGTTTGTGCTCGAACAAAAAAACCAACGGGGGAGATGGGGCTGAGGATTTTGGGGCACAGCTCGCAGCAGGAGTGTGGTGGGGGTTCTTGCTGGAAGAGCTGAAGATGGGATGGACGCTGCTCCTGTGTCCTGCAGGGGAACCCCGGGCAGGTGTTGGACATGGCGTGAGGTACGTTTGGGTGTGGGGGGACAGGAGGAATTGGCTGCCGTGGTTTGAATCTCAGCAGAGAGTTCAGAGCTGGGGGCCAGGGTGAACCCTGGCAAGGTTGGCATGTTGCCTCAGAAAGGGCTGGCTCTGATATGGCCTCACCCAGCTCCAGTGGTGAAATGAGTCTCTGGAAGAGGGGACATGCTGTGACCCGAGGGGTGCTGACAGTGTGTGCTGTGACCGTGGGGTCACCTGCTTGCACTTCAGAGGAAGTCTGGGAAATTGTTTTGAAATGGGGCTTTTCATCTTGAATTTCCTGGGAAACCCAAGAATGCAGGAGAGAAGAGCTGCTTGTAGTCAGGAAGGCCTACATTTGCTGGTTAATGCCTCACCAGCAAAAAGAGCTTAGTTACATGGGGCTAATCATTTACAAGCTGTGTGTTTAGATCTGCGGCTTTAAGCTCATTACCTCATGCCCCAAGTATGTGGATCAGCTTCCTGGCTCCGGGGTGGGGTTTCTGGTTGGGTCTTTGTGCCCCTTGACAGCAGAGATTGGTCATACAGTGAGTGCCAAAGCCAAGCTCGCTCCTTCCTGCCTGGTAACCATCAGTGCCTGACTCTGTCTGGAAAGAAAACTCATATGGGAGTGTGGGGATCCCACAGTGCTTGAGCTGCTAACAGCATCTCTCCTTTGGCTTCTGCAGAGGTGCAAAGGGTGTAAATGAGTAGCAGCCTCAGCCTTTGCCTTGGAGCTTTTGGGGATGACCCAGAAGAAGCCTTAAATGCAACTTAGAATAACCTAAAATGGATGGTGCCTGCCAATTGTTCCTTGAAGGTGGAAAATGTGCTCCCAACCCGTTAAACCCCTGGGACTGGCTCTGGGATGGGTGTGTTTGCCTTATTTGTGCTTTGGTGCCGCAGTCAGTGAAAACAGGAGATGTGGGATCAGGAGGGCTCTTCCCTTACACAGTACCACTTATGTTTTTTTCTTTCCTGTTACCTGCAAATGAAGAATGCTGCTCTCCCTAGCTCTGCATTATTCCAACCCCCAGCTCCCCTCTCCCTGAACTAATAAGGAATTTTGAGCAGTTCATGGCCTTGTTTGTTTATATCTGGCCTAGAAAATGCTTTTCCTCCCCCTGCCTCTCTTGCTAAAATGTTTTCTGAGATTTATTTGTAAGCCTGTAAATACAGAGTAAATAGCTTTAATTTAATTTACCAGCCTGCTGTAAGGAACTGTATCTGCAAACAGGAATTCCAGCTGTCCCTGCTGAGTGAAGAAATGTCTGGGTGCTCCAAATTTTCTGTGGTTTTTTTGTTTTTTTGTTTTTTTGGTTTTTTTTTTTTTTTTTCCTTTTTGCTCCCCTTCCTGAGCAAGAAACTTTTTCCTCACCTTCTAGAGGCTCCAGGAGCTTTGCTCGTGGGATGCTCTGAGCACATCTCAGATACTTTGTGCCAAAGGTGACAAATTCCCTCCTGACCCCTGAGGAGGGAAGGCTGATCCTGAATGGGGCCAATGCTGGCCCAGTTTGAGCTGCCAGAGCCCCAGAGGGCATCTCCCGCCTTCCACCCACCTGCACTCCAGAAGACGTCATTTCCATATTTTCTCCCAACTCTTGGAGTCTTCCTGGTCTCTGGAATGTGCTTGGCAGGCAGGCTTTGGTGCCTGGCTCCTTCTATAAACAGTGTCTCTACGGAGACGCGAGCGAGGCGCGGGGTTTTATGAATGGGGAACGTTGGTGGCATATGGAGGCAGCGCTGAGCCCAAAATGAACGTGAGAAAAGAGGGAGAGGGTGCGAGCTGGCTCTCAGCTCGGCGGCGGCTGGAGGAGCGACATTCCCGCCCGCTCCTCGCCTGGATGGGTGCCCGGGTCCCTGCGGAGCCCGGCGCAAAGGGGCGGCTCTCTGGCACCCCAGCTTTTGGGAAGACAGGGCTGATGATGGAGCCACACCTTCTCCTCTGCCCATCTTCAGCTCTGTCCCCTCCCTCCCGGCCCTGTGGCTCTGGGGTAAGCTGCTCATCCCCAAGGAGCTCTGGATCCTCAGAGCATGGCCGGGAGCCCGGAGCAGGATGGGTGGGCACGCAGCAGAGCTGGCAGCTCGGCACATTAGCCAAGATAAATCCCAATGAAGGAGGCACTGACGTAGGAGTTGGCTGTGTCCTGTGTCCCCCTGTAGCTGGGGCTGGTGCTCTCCCAGTGGATCCAGTGCCGCTCGTGCTGCTGGGCCCGTGGCAGGGCTGTAATGGTTCTCCAGGTCTGCTGCTCCCCGGGCTGCCTGCGCCTGCTTTGAGCTCCCAGTTAAGAGATTTGCCAACTGCGATCTCTTATTTTACATCGATTTGTGAGGAGGTTCCCCCACGCACCTCTCCCACCCGCCGCTGCCTCTGACAGCTTATTTAGAGGGGGCTGGTGCCCAGAGGTAGAATTTGCAAACAAATAACTCTCACCCGACATGACAGTGCGGAACAGGCTGCGACAATCCGCCGGCGCTCACTGACGTGACAGTGACAAGAGGAGTTTTGTGCTCATTAGTTTTCCCAACATAAGGACTCCAGCTCTGCCCGGCCCTCGCCGCATGTCACCGGGAACAGACTCCTCCAGCTCCCTCCCAGCTGCTGTGCAGATGCTGTGACTGGCTGGGGCTGTGGGGGCCTCCTTTCCCCTCCCCAGGGAGCTGTACTTTTGCTGGTGAGCACCAGCCTCATCTCTGCAGCTCCAGCGGGGTTTTACCCCTGGATGTGCATTTAGGACATTCATTAGGATGAATCCACCTCTGGTGGAAGAAGGGAGAAGGGAAGAGATGAGGCTGCTTTGCCTCTGGTGCTTAGTGCACATCTGAGATGTTGTTCTTGTCTGTGGTCACAGCAACTTTGCATTAATTTTCCTTACTTTTCATCTGAAGTATTTGCAGTTGCCACGAGTTGTCTTCTGCAGCGTGATCTCCATTACCTTGTTATGGTGGGAGTGTGGGTGGTGCAGGGGAAGAGAAGGAGTAAATCCTCCCACCCCTGGAACTGCACTGCTGGCTGGGATTTGTGATGGGAATGCAGAGGCTGAACTCCCTGGGTCAGTGAGGGGCTGAGTGGGGATGGAGAGACTCCCCAGTTTCATAATTTAATAGTTTAACTCTTGGGCAGTCTGTCTGACAATGCATCTGCCCCCTTAGGACCACTTACCTGATGGAAAATCCATAAATTCTGCGATTTCAACCCTTGGGGGATGGAGGAACCCCTTCCCCTCTCCCAAACTGCAGCAGCCAAATGCCTCAGGGGCAGCTCCTGAAAGTCCAGAGCCCAAACCCGCCCGTCCCCCCAGAGCAGCCACTGATGACACCTCTCCTGCTGGGGTGCAAGCGGGCTCCCATTTTTCCTAATTAGTCATGATGTCTTGCCCATCACAGGAATAAATAGCAAGCTTTCCCTGAGGGTGTGAGATGAGAAGCACTATTTATCGTTGCTCTCAGAGGAAGCTGACAACATGACAGGTGAAATATCAGGAATAATTAAGAAAAATAAGGGCTTTATGTACTTTATTGCACCACCAGCAGGGATGTATTGCCAGCAACTCGTGCACCCTTTTGTGTGCCCTCATCCTTTTCTGGGCTGTACTCCTGGGTTTGTGCAGTGTGTCTGGGGCTCAGTCACCACTGACCATCCCCACAGGCGCCCCTGGCTGCCCAGTGCTCCAGGCTCCAGTTTCAGTGGAGCACAGGCACCAGCTCAGTGGTGGCTTCACCCTGCAGTCAGGGTTCCAGCTCTGAGGTGTGCACAAGGTGGGTCATAAACATGTCTTTTATAACTCCTGTTTTCCAGTGAGCTCTTTATCCAGGAGACAGAAAGGAAAAAACCCAGTATGTGACTTGAGGTTTTGAGTTTTTTTCCCTAATTGTTGGCCTCAGAAAGTGGCTGAGCCCCCTGAGATGTGCTGTGCCTGGGCTGTGAGCTGGTGGCTGTGCTGAGGAGAACATTCCCCCTCTTCCATGGGGAGCTCGATGACAGACGATGCACAGGGGAAGGGGAGCAGCTCTGGGGACCTGGTTTTCCATCACAGCATTACCTTGCTCTGGGGAGTTCCTGGTCCCTTTAGGCTGGTGCTGGGCTCCGTGGCCTCCTCGGGAATTCAGTGCCAGCTGCGTCCCGCCCGCGCTGGGAGATGTGTTTGGTTATGAGGCCGGACAGCTGCGGAGCTCAGGAACTGTATCTCCTCAAACAATGTGAAAATCTGATTACAGCAAGTGTCACTGGGCATCACTTAACTCTCCCTCCACAGCCCCAGCCTCTCCTGACAGCCATAATAGATCTCTCGGATGCATCCTACACGGGAATAAAATGCCCAGTCAAAAGCGCTTAAAATCCCTCAAGTTTCGGGTTTGCTGATCACATCTCCTCGCTGGCTCGGGGCGCTTTTGGGGCCACCCAGCCCACACCGAGCCTCATTAGGACTGTGCAGACGCGTTCCCAGGCGTGGGCAGTGAGATGTGTCTGGTTTTTGGCACTTGGGAGAAGAGCCATTGTGTGCCACAGCCCTCATCCCCTCAGGCCATGTGCTCCCAGGGCTCGCTGGTGCTTTCTCGGAGGCTTGTGAAAGGGACCTTTTGTCAGGGGAGTAGAAATCCAGCAGCAAACAACTCTCAAATTGGGAAACACTGCTCTTGGGGCACTTATATTTAGCTCTCTTGCAGCACTGTCCCTTCAATTTATCCTTGTGCTTTTGTCCCTTTAACCACGGGCACCGGGGTCTGAAAGAGAAAGATGCCGGTGAGGAACAGCAGCTGCTTCTTGCAGAGGTGAAGGTATTTTTAACACAATGCCTGAGAAAAACGAGCTTGTTTCCTCCACCCTTCAGTCCAAATCAGCCTGTGAAGAGGCTCTAGAGGAAAGAGAAGCCCGTGTATGTCTCTCCACAAAAGCATCGTGGAGACAAAGCCACATACAAAGGCTGGAGAGGTGAGTGAGATACACAGGCAGGGCTTTGTCCCAGCTCGGTGGCCTGCTGTGACTCACTGAGAAGCCAAGGTGCTGCCAGGGAGGCAGGAGAGTCATGGATATTAATTTAAAACATGCAGGGTGGCCAGGATCCCAGCCCAGGCAGAGGAGAGGATGAGGGCCGAGTCACAGCGAGCCAGGTCCCTGTCAAACCGAGCCTGGTTTTTGTTCTTTTAAATATTTATGGAGCCCTGTAGCACCTTGTGCTGTGGCCTGCATTCCCTGAGGCTTTGGAATCAGATGAAATGTCCAGAGCAGGGTTTGCATCTCTGGTGATGCCACTTCAGAGCCTGCCTGTGATGTTTGGTCACTCCCTGCTTTGACTCTCACACTGAAGGTCCCCCCAGACCCCTGGGCAGGGTGGGGGTGGCTGGTGGGGCCTCTGCTCAACCTGGAGGATCCTTGTTGGGGGTCAGGGACTCAGGAACCACCTTCCTAACAGAACACCCCCAGCTCCAGGGGTGCCAGCTTTGTCCCTCTGCTCCCAGACACAAACACCTTGCAGGAGCAGCCACCTCATCTCCAGGAGCTCCTCTTCACTGGAACCACGGCAAGCTCTGGGGATATGCCCACAACTCACCAGTCCTGCTGAGCATAAGCTTTTCCCCACCCCTTCCCTATCTTTAAAACATTTGTTTTCTTTATCAGTAGCTGGCTGGGAGCAAGTCCAACAAGTCTTGAGTTCAACTGTGCGACCCCTCCACTCGCCAAGCAAATCAGCCCAGATAAGATCTGGACCTCTGAAGCCAATTGTAATTTAATACAGCTTAAATTGTAAACATCCAATAGTGGCAAAGGAAATATGATCAAAGCCATTGATTTTTTGTAGTGACACAGTGTCTTTTTGACTAATTCCCAATAATGGGAAAATGGAAACCTGTTTGCAGATATTAGAAGCCTAAGTGGTCAAGTAAATAATTAGCAAGCTACTCATTTAAGCTCAGGGTATGAAAGACCATTGAGGTCCTTACTTTCAAGTAAAATGCTGAAAGATGCTGAGCATCTTCTTGAAATAAAATGGAGAAAAAAATCACTTCAGGCAGCAGAAGATGGATTTCTGCTGGGAGAGCAGGATGCTTACTGTAGAGAACAAACAGCTTTTCCCAAACTGCATCAGTACAGCACTGCTCATTTTCCATTGTGCTCCCTGCATTTCTGGCCCTTGGATTAATGGTGGAGCGCTAACGAGCTGGCCTGGCACGGCATTCCAGGGAAGGGCTGGGGTGATGCTGGCAGCAGTCACACATCCAGGGTGTGTTTGGGGTGCCAGAGGCAGCACAAGGCTGGGGTAAGCAGAGCCCTGAGATATCCCTCCCCAAGGAGAGCACCCTGGGCAAAGCATATTTGGCCATTTCCACTCAGGAACGTCTGTGTAGTTGAATGTGTTTGATACGAGCTGTCTGTGGTGCCATCACAGAGGGGAATTCAGAGCCCAGCTGACTCCCCTTTCCATCTGGAAAGGGCAAAGTACACCTGGGAAGAGGTTTCAAGAAATAGAAGCAATTTGCTCCTGCTTCCCAGTGAGAGGAGCTGCTCCTGCCTGCGCTGAGCATGGCATGTCTCGCTCTGTTCCTTCTCTTTGCTGGAGGAAAATATCCAGCCTGGAAACGGGGGGCACAGGGAATCCACTGGGCTTGTGTAGGTCATGGTGCGCTGCTCTGTGGCGCTGCAGCTGAGGCAGATGCCAGAATTTAGTGGTGTGTGTGAGAATTATGGACCGGAGGGCATGAAAGTGAGGTTTCTGGTTTCCCCAGCAGACAAAATACCTGCCTGATTGCAGGCCCTGCGAAGGCTTGGAGCCTCTCAGAGCTGCGCTTCCCTGCCAGGCATGTTCTGTGGGAAGCTTGCCAATCCCCCTGTGGAGACAACGTTCAGGTTTGTCTGGATTTCCACGTGCTTTCAGGTGTCAGGATTTCAGCTGGGTATCTCAGCTGCCGTTCCAAGCGCAGAAATAGGGTGGCCAAAAAATCAGGATGCAGCAGATAATGGTGCCGGTCACAGCGCTGCCGCCGAGGGCAGGAAGCCACCGATTATTGTTCATGCCAGGCCCGGGCTCACAGTGGATGTCCTCAAAACAGCCGTGCTCTTCCCCGGCCCTTCAGCCAGGAATGAAAAGGCTTTCATGTTCTGCGGGGGCGGAGAGCACAATTTAAGCTGACCTGGCTCCGGCTGGGATTCGAAAGGTCACTTTGAGTACGGCGCTATCTGAGCCCATTGATTTAAAAAAAAAAAAAAAANGCGCTGTATGGAGGGGGCAAGCAGGGGAGAGGAAGCGAAAATAGCTCTGGCAACAGTCATTGTTTAAAACCAACAAAGAGGCACTGAAAGGCTCCCCGCTCGCCCCGTCAATAGCCACGGCCAGGGTGAGGGCTGGAGCGGCTGCCCGAGCCAGGACAGGGGCAGGATGATGGTGATGGGGGGGACTGGGAGAGTAAATCTGGCTGAGGGAGCTGGAAAGAGGCTCAGCCTGGAGAAAAGGAGGATCAGGAGGGACCTTGTGGCTCTGCTCCCAGGGAACAGGGACAGGAGGAGAGGGAACGGCCTCAGGGTGGGCCAGGGCAGGCTCAGGTTGGACACAGCAGGAATTTCACCATGGAAAGGGTGCTCAGGCCTTGGCAGGGGCTGCCCAGGGAGGTTTGGAGTGCCCATCCCTGGAGGTGGCACTGAGTGCTCTGGGCTGGGGACAAGGTGGGGATGGGGCACAGGTTGGACTCGATGGTCCTGAAGGTCTTTTCCAACCTCAGTGATTCTGGGATTCCCTGGAGAGGGCACGGAAGGATTGGCAGCTCCCTCCTGGTGGGGATGGCAGGTGTTCAGACAAACCCAAACAGAGTCTGAGGGACCAGCCATGGCTGAATCATTGCCTTGAAAGCATCCGAGGCCAGGAAAGGAACGATTTGCCCTAAAGAGCTCAGCCCACTGTCAGCTGCTTTGTGAGCATTAGTGAATAATAAGGAGCGAGAGCAGCATTAGCCCTGGGTCCGCGCACTCATCTGTCACGTAACAAGGGAAGTATTGGCACACTGTCATGTTTCAAACAGTGCTGATCAATGGGTTTAAAAAAACAAACCCTGCAGCCTGGCCCCTGCGTGCCCGGAAGCAGCGCTGGCTGGGTGGTGGGGCTGGCAGTGCCAAGGCAGCCCCTGCCCACCCACCCACCCTCCAGGTGAGCCGGGCACAGCCCCTCTGCTCTGCCTGGATGCCCACGAGCAGGGAAGGGGGCAGTGGGGGAGACCCAGGTGTTGTGTTAGTTTCTGTGGGGCTGAACACATCGGTCCCCAGCTCAGTGCCCTGTGAGATAGGGACAGTGACATCTCAGAGATGCTCTGGGGTGGTGAGGGGACATCAGAGTCCTGGGGTGTTCAGCTGCTCTGGCCTGGGCAGGAGGTGAGTGCTGGCAGTGGGAGAAGCCATGCAACTGCCGTGCTCTGCCTGTGTCTCCATCAGTAATTGCAGTGTGCGGCTGTGGATGTTTCTGTGGCCAAGAGGGAAAAGGGAACACTCAAACTTCTGACTGGATTAGACAGCGGGGAAAAAGAGGATTTTGCCCTAGCTGGTGGTGAGCAAAGGTGGAGGCAGCATCTCCTGGTCTGGGTGTCTGAGGGGAGAACAATGAAAGAGCAGAGGAGGCTCCTCCAGAGAGCTCACACTGACAGGCGTTTGGGAAAGTGATATTTTCCTGTTGACTCAGAGGGGGAGAGGACAAATGGATTGAGGGATGGGAACCCCTCTGCTCCAGACACAAGCCCAGAGGATGCACCCAAGGAGGCAGAGCTTTGCACCAGCAGGAAGGCGCTCAGCAGAATCCCTTAATGGATTTATTCCTTCAATTTCCCTCAGCTCTTCCAGGCTTTGGATATAAGCAAGGAAAGCAAGTTTAGGCACAGATTATAAAAGTGATGGATCTACAGAAACAGGAGAGGTTTGAAGGGCTGAAATTTACTGCGAAGCCTGGCCCAGAAATGACCCTCTTCCTCCTCCTCGACATTTTTTGTCTCTTGTGCAGAAAAATGCAGCTGGTCAGTGTGACAAGTGGAAACTGGAGCTTTGTCATTGCTGTGCGATGCTGAAACAATGATGTATGGCTGGCGATAGATCATGTTGGGTTTCCGGAGAGCAGCGAAGACGAAGGCATGAGACTAATTCATGATGCATGAACACATTGATCTTCCTGGCTCTGGAAATACAATGTAATGAACCCCCGCTAACAGATCATTTTTGTGCCACTGCACTTCCCTAATATCTAATGATTTCACCTTGCTCTGAGATAAAATATAATTGTATGGGAGTTCCAGCTTTGTTCTTTAATACTCGCATAGAGTTAACGAATTATGTTTTCCTCTGTAGCTGTCGGCAAGTTGAGACAAGCTTACAAAAGCCCCGCAATTACCAGGCTAAGATGCATGTTTAAAACCTCGTGTGTGTGTGTGTCTGTGTGTGTGTGTGTGGTGTGTTTATGGATAATGGCTCCATGCTCGGTGCCTGGTGTGCTGCTGGGGGCTGAGCAGGGCAGGAAGGACACGGAGGATGCTGAGCAGAGGGTGGCTGTGCTCAGGGACTCCTGGGTCTCATCCGTCCAGCTCAGGGAATGGCAGGAGCTTTGCAATGGCAACCTGCAAATGCTGCTGTTTGCAGCCCAGCAATCCCATTGGAAAGCACAGCTCTCCTTTTATCTCCCAAAGCCCATCTGGAGATCAGCCTGCCCCTGTCTGCCCTCCCAAATCCCCAGTCAGGCAAAGCCTTTTGCTTAAGAAGATAAATTCGGGGTCCTTTTGTGAGCACCCCTGTGAGATCTTTGCACTTCACCTCAGGGAAGGTGCACACTGAGATTTCCCCTGCCTGTTGTGTGTCTGTGGCAGCCGCTGTCTGTGTCCCCAGCCTGTGCTGATGCCCACAGCCTGTCTCTGGTGATGAACAGGAAGGATGCTTCCTGGTGAGGGGGCAGGTGGAAAGGAGAGGACAGATAAGCACTGAGTCCCAACAGAGTCTCCTTGTTCTGGTTTGAGGGGTTGGTGACCCTGGTGTGTGTCCTGAAACAGCACCAAGAACACTCCTGGGCTGTCAGCTCTGGCCAGCAGTGTGCCAGGGCCGGCCACTTCTTCCTCTGACCCTCCAGCAGTGTTTGTCTTGGCCCCTTACTTACAGTGTTTGTCTTTGCCCCCAGCTTTTCTGGGGCAGGAGTGGTAAACTCCTGTTTGCTGCCCAGCACCTGCTGCAGCTGGGTCCCAGCCCTGGCTGTGCCTTTGGAGCACTCGCCAGGAATGAGCCGGAGCGCAGATGGGAACTGAAGGTGAAGATGTTTGCGAATTCTTCAAAGCGAGCCCGGCTGGTACAAAAGGAGTCAGTGAAAACCTAACTGCTCCTGACAGGGAGAGCTGCAGTAATGCTGAACCTCATTTGAAATTCCCTCTAGGCTAAGTAAGGCTCTTCCTTTCATGTGCGGTGTTTGGATCCCTTCTGGGAGACCTTTCCTCTGCACCGCGCTCCGTACGTGTGGTGTTGACAGATGATTAAGATGTGAAATCTCTGAAATCAGAGGAACAGCCCCGGTTTTGCATTGTGTGCTCAGGTGTTTATTCACATTGGTGTAATCATCTCAGCCTCATTTTTGGCTCAGGACCTGCTGTCTCTTGCAGGAGTGAGGTACCAGAAGGCAAACCAGTCCGTTACTGGTAGCGGTGTATTTACAGTGGATGGTCTCACTGGATTTGCTGTTGTCTTTGGAGGTCACTTTATGAGGCTCACTTTGTGCAGATGAGGAGCAGAATGTTTTGGCAGACTCAGGCCCTGTACTCTGATTTGGGGAACCCCTGATTGCTGCTTCTGCACCTTTTGGATGTTTCCAAACGCCAGGGTCAAACAGCACCACTGGGATGGAGCTGGGTTTTTGGGAATTTAGGCGAGGCAGACAACACCCATGAGACATCATGTGGTGGGGAAGATAAGGCCTTTGATGGGATCAAAAGGGGGGATTTTTTTTTTTCTCCCAGCAGCTTATACAAAACAAACAAACAAAAAACCCCACATAATTTGCTGTGGTGCCTGTCTGGAGCGTGGGGCTGGGCTGGCAGTGCCAGAGTGTCCCTGGCTGCTCCCAGCAGATGCTGACACTGAAACCTGTGTGCTGGGCTGGTGAGTGGAGCTGACCCCAGCTCTGCTGGAGGACACAGGCTGAGTTCATGAGTGGACTGTGCTGAACCAGTGTCGGTGGTGCTGGAGCCCTCCTCACACAGGGCTGTGGCTTCCCTGGCACTTATTTTGATGTCTTCCTTCCTCCCCTCCCTGTGATCTCAGTGTCTTGACTTTTCCAGGCACTTTTCTCCTATAAGAATATTAAACACACTTAAAAAACACTTAAATGCTAATGTGAAACCTGAAAAGAGGATGTCAAATGTGCGAGGCACTCTGAAGACATGATGTCTCTGTAGAAGGGTTTGACCCCAGTAATCTAATTTGCTTTACATTTAAAATGATACTTCATTCTCCTATTATAAGGCTCTGTGTCATTGGCTCATAAAGATTACCATTTCTTGTCTTCCAATTGTAATAAATCCCATTCAAGCACCCTCTTGATTTGAAATTTGTCACGACAACATGCAGAGGGCACAGTTCCTGCATTTTATGGCGCGGGTGCATTAGATACTCATCTGCAGGAAGGATGATGCAAGAGCATAAAATGATTTGTCCCTTTCCTTTCTCAGTTAGATACGTGTTTAAAAAAAAACTTAAAAAATCTGAATTATAGCTTACTCCTCATTCTCCAGCAGTAAAAAGGTTGGGCTGGCAGGGGAGCCAGGCTGGCTGGATTGGCCCTGCTTTACCCTTGCACTGGGGAATAATCTGGTTTCTTTAAAACCATCTGAAAATATTTCATCTTGTTTCAGCAGACTGGGGAGCTTTAACCTATCTGGTTGTGCTTGTTGGAGATGAGAGGGAAGTGAGTGTTTGGAGCCTACACATTATCAGGCACTAAATGCCACAGTCGTAGCAGCTCCGTGTGCCAAAACATGAGGCTGGATCTGGGGTAAAAATGAGACTTTTGGGTAAACTCAGGTGTCCCAGGGGTGGAAAGAGCCCTGCCCCATATCAGGGTGAGTCAGAGCAGTGTCTCTCACCCCAGCTTGGTGTGAGCAGAGCTGGAGCCAGCCCACTCCTCTTTAGGGCTGGGACAGCCACACATCAGCCACCAGTGCCATGGAAATGTTCTTCTTTTTGGGAGGTCTTGAATAAATCCATGCAAGAGACTTTGCTCAGGGAGAACTTTTATACTTTTAGTATCTGTTGTTCCTTAGGGTTTGGTTTTTTTTTTTTTTTTAACAAAGGTTATAGTTGAGCAAAGAATCCCATCTGTATGGCTTTTTTATTAAAAGATAAAAAGCTGGAGTTCACAGGAGTTAGCATTAAGTCACAGTCCACAGCAATCCGAGGTACTCGCTGGCTGGGGACTCTCTCTGTTTATTTCAAATACCCCTTTATCATCCTGTTGAAAGAGCCCTGTGCTCTGTAAAGCTCAGCCAATTGAAAAAAGAATCAGATAATGAAGACTGATGCTGCACTGATGACAGCCCCTCAGATCTTCAATAGGATTGCTCCAAAATCAAAAGACTTTTGCGTTTTATTGTCACACTCGTGGCTCAAAAATAATTAAATGGAATCTTTTGGCTCTAGAAACAAAAATGAGAACTTAAAAACAGCCCCCCACACCTGCAGGAAAGGGGCTAATGGGAATATCCAGTGGGTATTGGGCTGGATTCCGTGTGAATTTGCAGATTGTGCAGATTCTGTGTGAAAATCTGGTGATTGCAGCGGGTGCCCAGCACGTGTGTGGTGGTACAGAGGTGACACCACTGCTCTGGGTGACAGGAGTGGTCACCAACCCCCAGAGCTCCCAGCCCTGATGGAGCTGGAGAACCCCACGTTCCCTCTGTCCTTGGCACAGCTCTGAGCTTCAGCTTCCGTTTTACCTCTGGAAACTTTGAACAAATTCGTTGCTCATTGCAGTGGAAGGCAGATAAATAAAATATATTGGGAGCGATTTGTGCTGTAACTAAACCCTGAATTTATAGAGGGAAAGCGTGGCCAACGACAACTTTGTCACAGCACATGAAAGCCTGGAAATTAGGCTTTGCATTTTTACCTGATCTTTAAAGAGGCGTCTCCAGACTCCCCAGGCTGGGCTCAGGTGTGAGGAGAAGCTCTGTGGTCCCACTGGGGGGTCCTGCCAGAGGAGGGGACACGGCACACCCAGCCCAGATGTATTTTAGGCAAGGCATTAAATCCAAAATGCTATAACTTGATTATTTCTTCTGCAGACTCCTTTTGACAAAACCCCTCCATTTTCAAAGAGTTACACAGGATTTAGCCCCGCGCCGCTTTCATGTGAATTGTGTGGCTAAAGTTCCATGCAGCTCTTTGAAAATTTCAGAGCCGGCGCTTTCCCCAAGATCGACAACTGTTTTATTTCTCTTGACAGAAAATGGGGAGAGAACAAACACTGCCAGGCGTGGGGGAAGCGGTTTGGTCGCGGGCTCTGCAGCACCTTTAAAGTGAGGCTCAAAGAGCCACGCAGCAGTGGCAACTCCTGCTGTACCTGAGTTCTGTGAGATCGCCCTTTCCTAGGGGGGAAAACCTGGGTGGCTTCGGGTTCTTTTTCCCTTCTTACACCTAGGGATGTAGGGAACAGCACTTTGGCCCCCTTTGTCCATCTGTGAAACCAAGGAAAGGGAACTAATTGATCACTGGTTTTGTAATCCCATCTGAAAACGGCTTCTACCATAAATTCTTCTGTAGTGGATGTGATTAGTGTCAGTTATTTGTAATTAGCCACCCCGTGGGTGATGCTGTGTCCCCTAAGACCGTTCCCAATGGTGGCAGTGGCAGGACTGGCACCAGTTTGCACCAGGATTGCTCCAATCCCTGGCCCAGTGTGTTGGCAGCAGCTGCTGCTCATCCATGGATCTGAGGCTTCATCCTGCTTCCAAATGCCACTCCAAGCATGTCCAAGCCACTGTCCTGTGCTGTGTCACAGGGGGATAGAGCACAAATCGCCTTGATCCTTCTCCTGCCTTTCTCTCTGTGTCTGAAACTGTGGGGCTTGGCTCTGTCTCTAGAATTATACCACAGATTGGAATTCTCATTTTTAAGTTCATTTCTGCTCTGATTTAAAGGCTGAATTAACAAACAATGGCTTATTTGGTTTAAAATGCAAAAACACCATCTGGTCTTTGAGATGTGCTAAACCGCGGCGGGGGGAGCCAGGATGACACATGGGGAAGGGTCTCCAAGTGGCACGGGTGAGGCTCCCAGGAGGAATTCCTGCCGCTCTTGACCCACGTCGAGGCAAGGAAAGCTGATCTTTGGTGTGGGCATCGCTACAGCTGCAGCTGGTGGCCTGGGGACAGCTCGATTTCAGGGGATGCAGCACTCCAGCCCTCGCTGCCGGCAGCGTGAGCAACATCCTGGGAGCTCTCCTCTGCCACTGGCTCCTCTCCTCACCCTGGTGCAAAGTTCTGGAGAGGCATCCACAGGCATTGCTGGCCCTTGGGTTTTCCCTGAGACACAGCCTTTAAGCCTTGCTCCAGAGCTGGCACAGGGCTCTCCAGCATCCCTGGCACAAGCCAGTCTCAGGAGTGAGTGCCCACTCGGCCAGCAGGACCCAGGGAGTGACCTCATCCCGTAACACCCTCGATTACACCCCCGTGCCCGTGGGTCAGGCCAGTCTCTGTGGCCATCCGTGCCCCAGCCCCTGTGCCCGCGCTCCCCGTGCCACTCCCGGCTCCGTGCTGTCCCTGGCTGCCGGTGATTTGATTTAATGCAGCTTTCAATCACTGCCAGCGGGCCTCGCGCTGCAGCAGCATCACTGCTAAACACTCTGTGACAAATAATCTGAGGCTAAGCTTCCAGGACAGAGGAAATCGCTTTCCTCTTGAAATTAGAGTTGATGCATAATGGAAGGCACGAAGATGTCTCCAGCAGGAACATCGCCAGTTTGAGCCCGTCCCGAGTCCCTCTCCGTCTGCCGAGCGAGACGCGGGAGGTTGAGGGAAGTCATTTCCTAGAGTTCAGGATTTGCAATTTGCATTCTGTAATCTCCCGGCCATTTACCAGCAGATAATTTGTCATGGTTTGCTTTAGCTGTTGTGATATTGATATTTATTATGCAAATTGTATTTCCTACTACTTATTGTCCTCACCCTCAGAATACTTGAATTATTATAAACCTGTTTAGTTAATAGGGGTTGTCTCTCCGTTGATGTCTGAGCGCAGCGGGTCGCAGTGTGGGATATCGTGCAGGGGGGGCTGCTCTGGGTATTTAGGGACAGGCACACGGCTGGCCTGCATATGGGATGGCACAGCAGCCAGTGGAGCTGCTCTGCTGTGCTTAGTGGGGCTGGAGTCCCCCTGGAGAGGAGGGAATTTGGGGTCCCAGCACAAGACAAGTGCTTTCTCCCTGACTGGGATGAAGCTGGCTTAGTTATGGAATTGTGATGGTTATGGTGGGACAAGACTCTGCTTGTTGAGCAGGAAACTCATGTTTGGCATGGCTGTGGAGCAGAAAGGCTTGTCACCATGGGAGACAGTGGCATGGAGAGGTGGGGATACAGGAGGGGCGATGCCCCAAACCAAGTCCCAGGCAGCAGCATTTGGGGTTTTCTTGGGTGTGAAACCAGCTTGGTTTCACATTCCAAAGGGTGAAAGCTCTCTCCAGCCCCACAGTGTGACTCAGTGCTTGCCCTGGGCGGTTTTAACCTCAAGCTTGGCAGAATCTGGGATGATGAAGTTGAACTGACAATTCACCTGCCTCAGGTTAACTTGGAATAACCTAATTAATAAGGCTGGGAATATTCGACATCTCTGCGTTTGCTCCATTAACGCTTGCATGGACCCACTGCCAGCGATTCTATGGTTCCATTCCTGGTGCCGTGGGTGGGGGGAAAGCTTGGACCCTTCCCGGGCGGGATGAATCCCCCGGTGACCCCGGCCGCTCCGTTGGCCGTGTGTCACGGTACAGCTGAGCACTCGGGGGAACGGCGGGGGGCAGTTCCGGGGCTTTACTCGGTAATTTGCTCCGTTGAAATCCGTTGCACCGCAGAAAAGGTGGATTGGTTGCCGGGCCGCGGTTACCGAGCCCCGATCGCCGCCGCCGCCGCCGCGGGGCTCGTGGGCTCCGGCCTCTCCGCTCCCCCGGAGCCGCCAAGGCTCAACACCGCCTCCAGCGGCGCGGGGTGCGGGGACACGATCCCGCCGGGAGGATGCTCGGGAGGGGCAGAGAGGGGACACGGACGCCGGGGAGCTGCAGCTGCTGAGCGCGGGGATGCTGAGGGGGACAGGGGGACGCTCCCGGCACGGAGAGCGCCGGCGGGGGCGCACCGCGGGAGGAAGGATGCCGGGGTGGTACCCCGGGAGGAGGATGC